>PVJI01005012.1:0-101487 GCA_004026765.1 Micronycteris hirsuta
AAATAACAATGAAAATTAATAAATAATTATAATAAAAAGCAAAAATGCAAGTAAAGACAGTAGCCCAGAGTCCAGACTACAGAGTCCAGAGCACAACTCAGTCCAGGCCCAAGCGCCAGCCAGAGTCGAAGACCAGGGCTTAGAACTTAGTGTCAAGCCCTGGGCCTATCACCCCGCTCACAGCCTAGAACCCAAAGCCAGAGGACTCCAAGCTCAGAGCCTAGAATTCAGGCCAAAACTAAACCCAAAATGTAGAGCCCAGAGCAGCCCAGAGTTCAGTTTAGAAGCAATCTAGCTGGAAGCCTACAAGGCAGCACAGACCCATCTTAGTTCTAGAACTCAGAGTCCAACCTAATAATTAGGGTGGTCTAGAACCCTAGAGCCTAGCAGATCCTTGATTCTCCTCTTAGGAGCAGCCCCAAAAGGAGAGATCAAGGCTGCAAGCTGAGAAGGAGGAATTCCAGATCTCAGTCCTACTTCTGGCTGGAGGTGAAAGGGAGCTGATTATTTGTGTGTGTGGCAGGAGTAAGTGTTCTGAGGCCCTCCTAGCTCTGGTCTGGAGGGTCCAACATGGGGATTCAGAGAGTAAGCAAAACATGGCCTGGGGCTTCCTCTCTCAGGGCCATCCCTCAGAATCCCAATGGGAAGCAGAGTCCCATTGCTGCTGACTTGCTATGTGACCTTGAGCAAATCTCTTTCTTTCTCAGGTCTCACTTTTCCCAGAAAGGAAATCAGGAAGTGCTTTATTTAGACCCATTGATATGGAAACATAGAGGAAGGAATCATTACAGATAGCCCCTTCATTCATTTTGTCATTCATTCACCAAACATTTATCGAACATATACAATAGGCAAACTTTAAGCAGGGGAATGAAATGGTCAGGTTTTGTGGGGTTATTTTTTTTCAGTTTGTCTGTTGTAAGGGCATTGCTGCAATAGTCCAGGAGAAATGGGATGAGTTTCTGGGGATGAAGGCAGCTGGCAGTGTTACCTTTATAAAGTACAGATGTGGTCATTTTACTCCTCTCAAGCTGCTAATTGCTTCTGTGCTCACCATCTTCCATCACACTTCCATGTCTGTGGTGTTCCCCTCACCTGGCGTGCCCTTCCATGTTTTAGGAACTCTTACCCATCCTTTAGGGTTTAGCTCCATCGTCACCTCCTCTGTGAAGCCTTCCCAGACTTTCACCCCTCAAACAAAAGCTAGTATTCCCAAGTCGGTGCACTCAGATCTCCATTAGGTTTTTGCCACATTATATTGTAACTTATTCTTATGTTTATCTCCACAATTCGACGTGACCTCCCCAAAGGACAAGATCACCCACGCCTTACTCATCTCTGTGTTGCTGGGTGTGCCCAAAGTCGGCTCAGCGAAGGCACTGATCGACACCTCCTCCAAGCATCCTTTTTTTTTTTTAAAGGCTCTCATGTTTTAAGTTTTTCAACCCAGAACAGAAATGTGTTTTCCCATTTTTTATTGATCAGAGACATCCTGCCAATCAGAGGGAATGGATAAAGGAAGATATTAACATTGGTTGAGATCCAACTGTAAGGTTTGTTTTGTACACATGAATTGTCTTACTTGACCTTTAGGATAAAACTATGAGCCGTTATGACAGAATAGATATATGGGGCTCAGAGAAGTTAAAAGTCACAGAGTGAGCTAGAGACAGGAGTAGATTTAAACCCTGCCCAGCCTGATCCCAGGCCCGACTTGTTAAGGACCCCAGCTACCGCCATTATCTCTTGCTCCTAATCAGCATAAGGATCACAGGCTCTCCACATAGTCTGAAGGTAGCCACCAAAAGCTGGAGGTCTCCATGTGCTATGGTGAAAATGGAAGTGGCCATTACATGGCGCTGGGGCCTCCAACATGCTTTTCGGGCACATGATTAAGAGGAGGCCTGGGGCGGGGGTCCGGGGGGGAGGGCTTCAAGGCTTCCCAAGGCAGGTTCTGCTTCTGCCATGCTGACTTGAGCCCAGCAAATCACTTGCTTGGAAACACTCTCCCATCCCCGAGAGGGTAAAGGCCAGGTGATGAAGATAGGACCTCCCTGCAGTATGCCAGGGCAGAGTCCTGGCCAGCCCCGAAGGGAGAGGTATTACTCAGGCCTCAGTCCCCACCCCCTCTTCTAATGCCAGACTGTGGCTCTTGCCAGAGTGCACCTCACCTGATCTTATAGTTCCTGAGGCTACCTGGTAGGTTGGTCCAACTCCTGAGCCTCCCTCAGAGCTGTGCCAGGGCCTGAGATGGTGTGACTCTCACCGAAGGGTGACCTAGGTGAGCTGTCACACCATCTCAGCTGACCCAACTTCTCCCACTCTGTCATTCTTCTGTCTTCTCAGCAATCAGTTTTCCTGGGGAGCAAGGTTGCTTCTCTCTTCTGGGAGGACCTTGAACTTTGGGAGTCCAGGATGATGCAGGGACACTGGTTGGTGGGGGCAGGGGGGCGGGCACCAGGTGTCCCAAGTGTTTAAGTAAGAAACATCTGGCCCTGGCCAGGTAGCTCAGTTGGTTAGAGCATTGTCCCCAGTACACCAAGGTTGCAGGTTCAATTCCTGGTTAGGGCACATGTAAGAATTAACCAATGAATGCATATTAGTGGAACACAAAAATTTGTGTTTCTATCTCAAAGAAAGAAAGAAAGAAAGAAAGATTCAAACCTGTAGAGAGTTTTTATGAGTTTTTTTTGGTGCCAAACTGATGACATGTGCTGGGGAGTAAGATCTCAAAGTTCCAGGGAATAACAGTTTTACAGCTACTTGTTTGCATTTGAAAGGCTTCGGAAATTCTCCAGAAGTCAGGGTGGTAGGTCTGCCAGTTAGGGGATGTAAGGAAGATTAGAGAAAGCAAGATGGGGATTGGATTACAGGATAGTTAACCAGATTATGTGCTTTCTTAAGGGTGGTTATACCTTTGAGCGGTGTTCTGACATTCCAAAGGTGTGTTCATCTAGATGCACAAGAATAATGGACAGGGCTTGCCTAAGACAAAAAGAAACCTTTTAGTAAAAAGTTGTATATCTGGGACATGACGACCTACCATGACCTGCCACGAAACCCCTTTTTTTTTTCATCCAGGCAAGGAATCTCTGGGAACTCTTCATGCCTCCCTACCCCCTGACAAGTGAGGCTCAGAAGCCAGACCCACCGCCCGGCCTATTCCTGAAGCCCAGGATAGGGGGCCTCTTTGTGGAGTGGCCTACAGCCTTGTGGGATCGTGCGCCTGCCCTACAATTGCCCAACCAACATCCAGGCAGGAACTGGGAGCCTCAGGTGACTCCAAGGGCCCTCAGCTACTTCCCCCACAAAGAGCCTCTCTTAGCATCCTCAGCAGTCCCTCCTTCTTACTTTCTGCCCTGCCTTCCCCCACAGGACAAACAAAAGGGATAATGGGGAACATGCTGAGGCATTCCCAACATAGCAACTATTCCAGGAAGCTCTTGTTCCAGGGCCTTCCAGCCAATACCTCTTTAACCCGGCCATTCCCCCTGACTTCAGCCTTAGAGTACCACCAAGAAGGATGTCAAAACTTGCCAGTGACTGCTGAGATAAGTGTTGTTAGGGCATAGGCCGGGTTCCTTTTCTCCAGAAGTCCGTGGTAGGTCTGCCAGTTACGAAGAAATCTTACTATTAGAGAACAGGCTGCAGCTATTCTTGGCAACACTGGCATCTGACAACACCTTCACTTAGCAACCATTTCCTAGCACCAAACACTCCAACAGCTCCACCTGGCAATCCTGCCCTGGCAACATCCGCTCTGCTCGAAAGTCCCCGGCAGAAAGCTAGCTCCTAGCCATTCATATCAAATCTTTCCCCCTCTGACTTACGGAGTCTTATTTGGTGAGGTTTTACCCAGGGCACTAATAACAATAACAATAACGATAATAATAAACACTTTTAAGTGCTTCCTATGTGCCAAGCCCTGTTCTAAGCACCCCCACTTAATCCCCATGACTACCCCATGAGGTAGGTACAATTATTATCCCCATTTGACAGGTGGGGAAAGTGAGACTCAAAGAGATTCACTAATTTGTCCAAGAGTAAACTGTAAGTAATGGCAGGGAGGCTATGAATCTGTCTTCTGGGATCCCTGCACTTAACTCTGCTGCTTTACTTCCCAAGAAGCTCAAGGGGCCTGATGACCTCCCCAGAGGCCTTCAGGGGAGCGTGCCAGGGCATATGAAGTAGGCGCAAGGCGGGGATAGTGCCCTGTGAGCGTGCAGAGAGGTGGAGAGCAACAAGGGGAGCTCTGAAGTTTATTTTCCCTAGGCCGTGAGACAAGGCTAGACCCAGAAAGGGTCAAGGATGGCTAGGAGGGTGTTCCCACCACAGAGTGGTGGCCTGTTTGTCTGCTCCTCAGGAAGAAACCCTTGTCCTCACTGCCGTCCTGGATGGAATGTTGCTATGAAGAATGGGCCCAGGTCTCTGCTCTCAGCTCCTGAGGTTAACAGAGCCTCCGCAAAGCCCCTTGGGCTTCTGGCTTGGTGGTGTGGGGGTCGGAGGGTAGGAAGGAGAGTGACCAAGAGGAAGAATGGAGGCAAATGGTGAGGACTGTATGCACCTGGAGGACAACATCTCTAAGTGGAAGTCTACAACCAAACTCATTGACAGAAGATGCCTGACTCTGGGGTTATAAAACTAGTCCCTGCTTTCCCTCCCTTAGCCTCAGGTTCATCATCTGTGAAATGGAGGTAACAAAAACTACCCCTCCTCTGTGGTGTTGTGAGGAGTAAATGAGATGTTGTGAGTAACAGGTGCTTGCCCAGCATACAGTGGGTGCTCAATAACTGGGAGCTGTTGGATTAGCAGTGATCTGATTAGGTTAATGGTGAATGAGCATCTGTACTGCTATGTTATGGGGCTGTGTCCTGGCCAACAGTGTGCATGGTGGAGTTGAACTTCCAAGGAGCAGCCTGGATCTAAACTTAGAGAGGGAGAAAAAACAGTGGGCAATACAACCAGTATTCAAAACAATTTTGGTGAAAACACAATATACAGATGATGCGTTATAGAATGGTACACCTGAAACCTATATAATTTTATTAAACAATGTCACCCCAATAAATTTAATATACATTAAAAAAAAGAATGGGGTTTTATCTAAAAAAACAAAGAAACAAAACAATTTTGACAGTCTGGAATAGCAAGAAGACATTATCCTTCTGTAGCTCCAAGACATTGCACAAAACAGAGGCAGGAGAGACCTGACTTGACCCCACCTCCAGTGAAAGGGTCTGAATGATTTACTTGATCACAACTTGATGGGAACTAATCATGGAAGAGAAAGGCTGCGAAGCCCAGCGGCCTTAGGCTGCATTAACAATGTGTCGCGTCCAGACCGGGGGAAATAATAGGCCTATTGTGCTGGCTTGGTCAGGCCATATCTGGAATCTCACATTGCTACACTGACAGACTGGAATCAGGCCAGGAGGGGGACGGCTCAGCCTCAGCTCCCAGGCACTTGTAACTAAGCACTTCCTGTGCATTTTCTTGTTTCATACCGTAATAACCCCATCAGGTAGTCGCTCTTATTATCCCTACTTTACACACGGGGAGGTTAACTGAGTTGCCCAGAATCAACTGGCGGAGCCTGGGGCTTTTCCGAATGGGCCCCTCTTATACTTGTACCTGAGGGAGACTGAGCATGCATCATTGAACACGTTTATTAAGTTCCTACAATGAGTTAGTTCACAAGCTTGTCAGTGGGAATGAGGCAGCAGTGAAAAGGGTATAGTTTCTGCCTTCCTGGAACTCGTGGTCTGGCAAGGGATCTAAATCACTTGTGTTAGGTGTGATGCTATACCACTGAAAATTTTAGGGCCGGAAGGGATCACAGGATCCACCTCAGCCAATCCAAGCCCAGAATGGAGAAGAGAGAGAACAGTGTCACGGAGCTCTGGTGGGGTCAGTGGGGCCAGTCTGTGCCCTTTTCACAGTATTCAATTTCCTCTCCTTCACTGCCTTCTGCTCAGCAGTGGCCAAGAGCTGTGTGCCAAGATGGGACCTGCGAGGGCACATGAGGGAGCTTGGTGTGGCCATCCTGGGAAAGCCAGATCTCTTCTCTTCTCTTGGCAATTAAGAGATTTTAAGGGAAAAATAAAAGGGAGTGAGTGGCTTTGAGGATCTGCCCAGCAGCCCCTTCGCTAATTAGAGCAAACTGCTCTCTGCCAGCGTCTCAAATGACTGCCTGGGATGACGTGGAACCAGGGACCAAGAGGTGAGAGAAGACCCTGTTTCCTGGCATCTATGTCTGGTCTCTCTTCTAGGCTAATGTCCTTCCATCTTCTTTCAAGGACCAGATTACTCTGCACTCTCTTTTTCAACCCTTTCTTTGATTGTTTATGCACTCTGGGCATTTGTATCTCTTGGGGTTTCCTGTTGGGGAGACACATTCAGCCTTCTGGTAATTTTTGCTGAGAGGGACAGAGCAGGGTTGTTAAAAGGGAAGGCTTTGGGATGGGACAAAACCTTTCGGGCCTGGTTCTGCCACCTCTGTGAGTCTCCATTTCTTCAGCTGTAAAATGGAGAAAATAATAGTTCCACCCTCATTTGGTGGTTGGAGGGCTGAATGAGATCATGTTGCGCATGGAGGACGCTCTCCATAAACGACTGCTCTTATCCTCATCGTGTAGTGGCAGCTGTGGTCCCGCGTGTCCTCTCCACAGCTTGGGAGTTAGTTCGCTGCCGGCAGGGGCAGCGACTGCAGACTGCGTGGCTTCATCTTCCTTCCCCATCGCTCAGGGCCCCAAAGATGCCAATGCCAGGAAGAGGAAATGATAGGTCTTGGGGAATGAAAGAGGGTAATCGGTAAGAAAATGCCAGCGCTGCATCCTGCAGGTCTGGAGGAGAGGGAGACTCAAGTGATTTCAGATTTTAAAGGGGTTTCTGACTCACTCCCTCCCTTTCCTAGGCTCGGGGGCGGGGTCAGAAATCACAGGGTGTAGGCTGGACTCAGGGGAAACTCACTCTGGGAGACCACGGGCAGGTCACTTTCAGCCTCCGGCCTCAGTTTCCTGGTGATTTCAGGTGGCTCTCTAGGCCTTTATCCGGGTGGCGAGATCCGGCCTTAGCAGAACTCGGCTCCGAAACGCACTTGACTTCGCGGGCAGGTTGGGCTGGCGAGGGGGAGCCCGCTGGCGAGCGGACTGCCTGGAGGCGGGGCAGCCGGGCTCCGGGATTGGCCGATCCCGAGAGGGCGGGGCCCCGGCTTTAAGAGGTGCGAGGGGGCCTGTAGCGTAGTGTCGCTCAGGACAGCCTGCCGGCGGGCTTCGCTAGCGCCTGGCGACTGTGGCGGCGCCTGCGGCTGCTGCTGTTACTACCCGAGCCGGGACTGAGTGGGGAGCGGCGGAAGAGCATCCCGGCGTCCGGGTACCAGGCGGCGTGGCCCGCGGGTCATGGCCAAAGGAGAGGGCGCCGAGAGCGGCTCCGCGGCGGGGCTGCTGCCTGCAAGCATCCTCCAAACTGGTGAACGCCCAGCCCAGGTGAAGGTGAGAACGCAGCACCCCGGGTGGAGGGGAAAGGGCGGGGGTGGGGGGGGCACAGATTGGTGGGGCCGTCGAAGGATAAGCCTGGTTCTGGAACATCTTGGGCTGCCCGGGAACAGGCGGGCCCAGGGACAGAAGAGAGCCCAGAGGTGCCCTGGGGGTGATGGAGTTTTGTAGACGCCAGCGTCCCCTTTTGTCCACCCTCTCTTTCTGAATCTCTGCGAGCGCCCTGCCGGCAGCTCCACGTGGTGTCCGGCCTCTGTCTAGCTGTTTTTCGTTCTTCTGTGAGCGGATTAGAAGCCAGAAAGACTCTGGACGTTAAACCCGAGAAATCTGGCAAAGGCCCCTTGGTTCCCCGTCTCTCACCCCCTATTCCCCGCAGGCCTACCTACGCTTCTCCTCAACTCTGTGAGGGCTGCTCAAGTTCATTCATAAGAACAAGGACTCCGCTCTTAAAGGAGCCGCATTCTTCAGGCGTTTGTGTGTGTGTGTGTGGTGGTGGTGGGGAGGGCGCTGTAAGGGGCTCATGCCCCTGCTTTGTACATCTTGACCTTCAGTACCATCCCCAGCTTTCTGGACATAAGGAAGGACCAAATGAAATCAGGTGGCCCAAGGGAGGAATCCCAGGCAATAGATTTCTGCCTGGGAGGTGACTACCTTTTTCTTTCATTTTTATCATTGATATTGGGGAAGAGCAGGAGTGAGCAATTAAGCTGCTACCATGTATGAGTAATCTTTACTTTTCCCTGGGCAAACTCAACCTCCCTGGTGGCACACCCAGAGAGAGCCCGGCCCTGCTTTTCCTCCTCTCCAAGGTCCCCTAGAGCTGAGGAAGGAAG
Source organism: Micronycteris hirsuta (assembly GCA_004026765.1). NCBI lineage: Eukaryota > Metazoa > Chordata > Mammalia > Chiroptera > Phyllostomidae > Micronycteris > Micronycteris hirsuta. Next base: position 8,327 of record PVJI01005012.1, read on the forward strand.
GGTAGGACTGCTCCTGGGTTTGCCTGAAGCTCTGGCTGCCCAGTGGGGCCAGGGATCCTCTGGGACAGAGCCTCTTGGAAGGAACAGCTGTGCCTGCAGCCAGCTGGGCTGGGCCCCTACAGCTCTCTCGAGCTTTTGCCCAGCACACAGGTGGGTCCTGGATCTGAACCAGAGCAGGAGCTGGGACTGGGCCTACTTTGCGCAGGACTTGGCAGCAAGAGGGTTTTCAGGTTGTGGCAGTGGTGCTAGGTACAGACAGGTCCACCGATGAAGCATGTTCCTCTTCTACTCTGGGAAGGAGAATGACTGAGGCCTTGGGGAGTTTTTTAGGGATGGTGGGCTGATACGTATCTTGGGGGGGTGGTTTAGGGGGAACTTCCTCAGTATTGATTCCCCTTCTTTAGGTTCCTAAGGATAGAGAATACCTTTCTTTTCTTGGAAGTGCTATCTAGCTGGGTGGGAATAGGACAAGACAGACTTGTTCCTCCTGGCAGAATTGGTTAGAGGGATGTCCTGACTCTGGAACCTTCTAGGACAGAGGCCAGGATCTCGAGACTCTTTTCGTGTTTTTCTCTTCCTCCCAAAAGGAACCAAAGAAGAAACAACAGTTGTCCATTTGCAACAAGCTTTGCTATGCAGTTGGAGGGGCCCCCTACCAGGTCACAGGCTGTGCCCTGGGGTTCTTCCTGCAGATCTACCTGTTGGATGTGGCTCAGGTGAGTGGATTGAGGCAATCAGGGCTCCTGCAGCATCCCAAGGTTTTCCCCATCTGTGAAATGGGACTGGGAATCTCGTCTTTCCTGCCTGTCAGAGTCACCATGGATATAACAAGAATAACACCAAGAAATAACAAGGCTTTGGAAAGTATCTGGAAGGGGAGTCTATCTGCCCCAGGAGTCTTAGCTGGTAAGGTCAGGCAACTCCTCCTTGTCTGGCAAGAGGAACAGATCCTAGAGGGGTAGGCAGTAGTGTGAGGGAGAATGAAGCCCGCTGGTGACGCTGTTCTTAGAAGAGACTGGCACACCATGTCCCCAGCTGGACAGCAGGCAGTCAGCTGGTTTGGCTCTGGGGTTGGTGGATAATGCCAGGCGTGTGGATGGGGTGCATCTTATTTTCACCTGAGGAGCAAAGAGAGGCATGTCGGTGGCCCTCAACTGCTGGACTGATTAGGGTGCCCCAGTATACAGGGTCTTAGACTGGGAAGGGTACTTAGGGTGAAGCAGGGCTCCTCTGTGCTTTGAGAAGCGTTGGCCAGAAGCCTGGCATCCTGAGAATTCACCTTGTCTGAATGGGAGAGTGGGAGGCAGAACAACCGCAGCTCTCAGGGCTCCCACACTGACCATCTTTTGTATGTTGTATCTGACACTGCAAGCAGGGCATCTTAGTTGTGTCCATTTGTAGGTCAGAACACTGAGTCCCAGAAAGAACAAATGACATTCAGCAGCTAGTTTTCAAGCAACTTTCATGGGTTAGGCCCTGAATGGGGTACAAATATGAGAAACCTGCAACTACCAAGTAAAACTATATTGTAGTAAGTGTTAAAGTTGGAAAAGTCAGATTAGGGAGACTGCCAGTGGGAGAGGACACCAGTTTTCCAGCTTCCTGGAGCAATAGCAATAATAGGGCTTTGACGGATGAGAAGGAGCCCAGAGAAACTGTCTATTCAGGCCTAGAAGGTTTGCAGGGAGAGAACAGCTTAAGTGGGCAGTGACAGGCCACTTTTTAAAAGCATGAGTTCTTGTTCACATCCAAGATAGAGCTTGAACCGTAACATAGGGATCATGATGCCAGTTCTGTAAGAAAGGGATCATAATTCCTATTTTGCAGATGGGGAAATTGAGGCCCACTGTGGTCAACCAGCAAATACTAACTCTGGGGTCAGGTGGTTGGGGGCTCAGGGTTGTGAAAAGGAGGCAGGGAAATGATTTTGGATTCATTCTAATTAATGGGAGTGTTTTCAAAAGTGACAGTGAAGGGGAAGGTACCAGGGGACAGATCTGGGAGAGTTGCTAAGGAGGCACACAGTGCTACTGCTATCAGAAAGTTGCTGTTGTCGCTATTATCAAGGCATGTGAAGATGCTGAAGGCCTGAAAAGGAGCAGCTCAGACTGCCAGGGGCCCAGCTGAGGAGGGGGAGGGGGCCCCTGCTCTTGCCTACCAGTGAGGACTGAGTAGGTAGAAAGATGAAAAGGTCGTCTTTTGCCTGTTCCTCATTCCAGGTGGACCCATTTTCTGCCTCCATCATCTTATTTGTGGGCCGAGCTTGGGATGCCTTCACAGACCCCCTGGTGGGCTTCTGCATTAGCAAATCCTCCTGGACCAGGCTGGGCCGCCTTATGCCCTGGTGAGTAGAAGGGGCTCCTTCAAGGTGGCAGGAGCCAGGACTTCTGGCATGTCTATCTCCCTACAGTCTGGCATGTCTACTACCCTCCAGTTTTCCATGTGTTTTGTCACAGGCTGAGGGGTGATGAGATGGAATGACACAACAACCCTAGTGTTGAAATTCCAGCCGAGGTCAGCTACCCCAGGCATAGGTCCTGAGATGCCCTGCCAGTTCATTCCCAGGCTGGCCAAATTGTCAGATTGAGCAAGTCCCCTCCCCCCACAAACCCGATTGCTTCCCAAGGCCCATTCCCTTCAATGAAGCTGGATTCCTAACTTTTCCCACTCAGTCGCTTCCCACAGTGGAAGAGGTAGTCCTTCCTGGTGGTTGAGAGGTAACGCTCTGGAGCCAGCCTGGCTCGTTTTGAATACCAGCTTCACCGCTCACAGCTGTGCAGCCTTGGACAAGTCACTTAATATCTCTGAGTCTCAAGTTTCTTCATCTGTAAAACGGGGATGATAATATGCCTATCTCATGGGGTTATGGCAAGGATTAAATGTGTGCGTGTTGGGATTTTTTTTTTTAAGATTTTATTTATTTATTTAAGATTTTATTTATTTATTTTTAGAGAGAGGGGAAGGGAGGGAGAAAGAGAGGGAGAGAAACAGCAATGTATGGTTGTCTCTCACATGGCCCTCACTGGGGACCTGGCCCACAACCCAGGCATGTGCCCTGACTGGGAATCGAACTGGGACACTTTGGTTCCCAGCCCGTGCTCAATCCACTGAGTTATACCAGCCAGGGCAGATTTTATTTATTTTTAGAGAGAGGGGAAGAAAGGGAGAAAGAGAGGGAGAGAAACACCAATTGGTTGCCTCGCCCATGCGCCCCAGTCGGGACCGAACCCACACCCCAGCCATGTGCTCTGACTGGGAATTGAACCAGTGACCTTTCTGTTTACGGGGCGAGGCCCAACCAACTGAGCTACACTGGTCAGGGCTGTTCATGTTTTTTCTTTTTTTATATGTAAAGTACTTAGAACAGTGCCTGGCACATATTAAGTAATAAATAATTTGGCACCCCTTCAGAATGTATCCTAGTGGAACAAGACTGGAAAGCAGACCCATAACCTCTGGCCCTTTGGTACAAAACCTGCAGTACTCAGCCTCAGACTATCTGGCAAGGTGGGGCAGGGGGTGGCGCTACAGATCAGACAATAAAGGGAGACACGCAGGAGAGGCTGACAGGCTGGAGCTTTGGTTCCCTCCAGGACATCCTGCTTGGTGGTGGTGTGGGGGGGTGGGGGATATTTCCTTTCATCTCTAGCCCATCCATGCTCAAGTGGGCGCCTTCCTGCCCCAGGGGTGCCCATACCTGGTCTCCGGCCTTCAGCCTTCAAAGCTCTTCCCACAAGCCCCTGTCTCTCCCCGACAGCTTCCTTTCCCACGATCCACCCCCCTCACCCCTGCCCCCTCCGCAATCCTGCCAGCCCCTGGCTGAGGCCCAGGTTGGGGCCTTTGATCCAGATTCCAGGGCTAGAGGGCAGGGACAGCCTGCCTTACCTGGGCAGGCTGCTCAGAGCTCCCTATGGACTGGAGCCACCCGGGCTGAAGCCACCTCGGAAGGAAGCTAGGCCCTGTACCCGCCTCCTGGCAGCTGGTGGGAGGCGGGGCTCTGCTGCCACATCTCCTCATGAGGCCCAGCCAATGAGAGGCACGTGCTCTAGCAGCCCAGGTTACTCTCAGTCACATTCAGTTCCTCATCAGCTGCTCGCTGCCTACGAGAAGAGGATGGAGTGTTTGACCAAAGCTGATGCCCTCGTTCTCTGGTTCTCTGAGGAGACACATAGATTTGGGAGGGGTGGAGGAGGGCAGGGAGGGAGAACAGGGGAGGCCCTCCCTGTGGCCTCTCCCTGGGCAGGTGTGGCAGCTGGCTTGGTGAGGTTGCTGCGGCCCTTCAGGCTGGTTCCTGATGAGTGCATGTCCTCACCTGCCTGGGTGATACCTCTTGAGTGGTACTACCACCCTTGTCGGAAGGCACACTGGACCACCCAAGGGCTGAGGGCTACCTTGTAGTATACGTGACCTCCTCCCCATCCATGCAGTTAGCACGTGGGACCTTACACCCCTTCTGTCAGGATAGGAAGAGGCTGGGCCTTTCTGGGTTCGTGAGCCCTGTGGCCCACTCTCCTTGCTGGCTTTAGACCAGATCTGCCCTCAGCCACTATTTAAATTTCACCCCCCCTCAGACCAAGGAGACTTCAACAGACACTCTCCCTGGAGTTCCCAAGGCCCCCCATGAGAGGCGGGGTGTCAGCAGTGTCACAGGGGGAGGCTGAGATGCAGCGGGGCTGGACCTGAGGTCTCTCCGCAGCTCCCTGGCTGTGAGCCTGCACTCTCCCCCTGAGCTTTCCTGGTGTGATCATCACCGCAAACACTGTATCCCAAGCACTGTTCTACATTTTAATACCAGCTTAGTTATCTCAAAACTACTTCAACCCTAGGAAATAGAACTATGGTCCTCACACTGGTCTGTATGGTCCTACATGACCTGGTGCCCCATTTCCTCTCCAAACTCATGTCCTAATTGCATCTCCCATGCTCACTTTACTCCAGCCCACTGGCCTCATTCCTGCCAGGTCCTGCCTGAGGATGTTGCACTAACTCTTCCCCTTGCCTTGCATGCTCTTGCCTCAGGCATCTGCAAGGTCGACTCCCTCCCCTCATTCAGTTGTTGGCAAAGACGTTACCTCAAGGAAGGCTACCCTGAATTGTGTGAATTGCACCCCCATACTCCCAATCCCCATGTAGCCTGCTTTATTTCTTTAGCAACTAATCACCATATAGCAACTAATCACCTTATAATATGGTAGGGGTTTTTTGAAAAGATATTTTTACTTTTATAGAGAGGGAGGGAGGGAGAAAGAGAGGGAAACATCACTGTGGGAAAGAAACATCGATCAGTTGCTTCCAGTACGTGCCCCTGCAACCCCGGCATATGCCCTAACCGGGAATCGAACCGGCAACCTTCTGGTTTGTGGGATGATGCTCAACCAACTGAGTCGCATCGGCTAGGGTTCCTTATAATATGTTTATATGACTTTTGTGGTAAAATACACATAACAAAATTGACCACTTTAACAATTTTTAAGTGTACAATTCAGTGGCATGAAGTATATTCTCACTGTTGTGTGACTATTACCACCATCCATCTCCAGAAGTTTTCCAGCTTTCCAAACTGAAACTATACAATTAAACAACTCCCCATTCCTGCTTTCCCCAAGCCCCTGACAACCACCATTCTACTTTTTGTCTCTGAACTTGACTACATAAAAGTAGAATCATACAACATTTGTCCTTTTGTCTGGCTTATTTCACTTAGCGTAATGTCTTCAGGGTTCATCTGTATTGTAGCACGTATCAGAATTTCATTCTTTTTTTTAAAAGATTTTACTTATTTTTATTTATTTTTTATTTTATTTTTTTAAAGATTTTTTATTTATTTATTTATTTTTAGAGAGAAGAGAAGGAAGGGAGAAAGAGCAATGTGTGGTTGCCTCTCACATGGCCCTCACGGGGACCTGGCCCGCAACCCAGGCATGTGCCCCGACTGGGAATCGAACCGGGACCGCCTGGTTCCCAGCCCTTGCTCAATCCACTGAGCCACACCAGCCAGGCAGATTTTACTTATTTTTAAAGCAAAGGGAGGGAAAGAAGCATCACTGGTTACCTCTTGAATGCCCCAACTGGGGACCTGGCCTGCAACTCAGCCATGTGCCCTGACTAAGAATCAAACCAGTGACCTTTTGGTTCATAGGTTGATGCTTAATCCACTGAGCCACACCAGACAGAGCATCATTCCTTTTTTTTTTTTTTAAGGTTTTATTTATTTTTAGGGGAAGGGAGGGAGAGAAACATCAAACAAGAAACATCAACTGGTTGCCTCTTGCACTCCCCCAGCCAGGGACCTGGCCTGCAACCTAGACCCGTGCCCTGATTGGGAGTCAAACTGGTGACCTTTGGGTTTGCAGCACGACGCCCAACCTACTGAGCCACACCTGTCAGGGTAGAATTTCATCCCCCTTCAAGGCTGAATTTTATATATATATATCCTCCCTTCCCTCAGGATCATCTTCTCTACGCCCCTGGCCATCATTGCCTACTTCCTCATCTGGTTCGTTCCTGACTTCTCACCTGGCCAGGTCCTATGGTACCTGCTTTTCTATTGCCTGTTTGAGACCCTGGTTACGGTGAGTGTGGGCACCTTCCCTGGGGCCTGCAGGGTTGGTGCCTGAAGCCACATCTTTCTGTCCATTGTCTGACTGGCCAAGGGCCTCTCTTCCATGACAGTGTTTCCACGTTCCCTACTCAGCTCTCACTATGTTCATCAGCACAGAACAGAGTGAGCGGGATTCGGCCACTGCCTACCGTAAGTCTCCCTCACCCACTGATTCCCCCTTCCAGGAGCCCTGGGTCCCCTGCTCTCTGGCCCTCCTGCCACATTTCTTCCCTTGCTGGGAGTCAGTATGAAACCATCTTAAAAATAACTCAATCCCCTTATGGCTCTGGTGAGATCAGAGAGATGCAGGGACTAGCCAGAGGTCATACAGAACAAGGTCATGAGTTTAGGCCATGGCACCATCTGCCCCAACCTACTGTGATGCTACCTGGAACTGCCACCATCATCTGGGACTAGAACTAGGCTTCTCATCTGACCTACCTTCCTAGGGGCCCACAAGCCATGAGTCCCCTCCAAAGGACCTTCTTTTCACTGCTCAGGGATGACTGTGGAGGTTCTGGGCACGGTTCTGGGCACAGCGATCCAAGGGCAAATTGTTGGCCAAGCAGATACGCCTTGTCTTCAGGACCCCAACACCTCGGCGCTGGCCGCGGAAGGTGCCAACCGCACACACAGCAGCACCTCACTCAGAGAAACGGTGAGGACCCTGCCAGGGCAGGGCTTTGGGGAGTTGAGGGACAATGGGGTGGTTTGCAGTCATCCTCCCAATAGTAATAACAGCTAGTGTGTGTTAAACGTTGGGCATTTGATGTACAAATTGTTACTATGTCCATTTTGTAGATAAAGAAATTGAAGGGTAGAGAGACTAAGTAATTTGCCCAGAGTGGCAGAGCTAGTGAGTTGCAGAAACTAGATTTGGTGAGATTTAAACAGTGGCTTCTCAGACTCCATAGCTGGGCTTCTTAACATTTTGTTCTGCCGCCCTTGGCCCAGCCTTGGGACAGAGCAGCAGGCCCCGGATGACACTCCCATTTCACAGGTGGAGACAGTGAGGCCTCAGAGTAGAAGGGACTGGTCCAGGGTCATTGCATGGAGCTGCTGAGTTGGAATGCGAATAGACTGACTGACTCTTTCTACGTTGCCTTTATTCTCCTTTATAGAAAAATGCATACATGCTGGCGGCAGGGGTCATCGCCTCCATCTATGTCATCTGTGCTGTCATCCTGGTCCTGGGTGTGAGGGAGCAGAGAGGTGAGAAGCCCCGAGGGGGGAGTGGGGTGTAGGCCCCAGCATACAATGGCCCAGTCCCTCTGCCTGGGCCTCAGGCTTTGGAGGGGCCTCTGCCCCTTCTTTACTGTTCCTCTCTGGCCCCCAGAGCCCTATGAGACTCAGCAGGCCAAGCAGATATCCTTCTTTCGGGGCCTCCGGCTGGTCATGAGCCATGGCCCATATGTCAAGGTCATTGCTGCCTTTCTCTTCACCTCCCTGGCTTTCATGGTGAGTGGGGGGATGATGTGTTCAGCCTGGGGGGGAAAGCAGGTGGGCTAATGACTCAGGATGTGACAGGTTGGAGAGACAGGTGGAGTTGGGGGTGGGTAAGCAGAGGTCCCTGGAGCACAGAAAATGTCTTGGGGAGGCTCAGCCCCAATATCACATCTTCCCCTGTGTTTCTTTCTCCCTCTCGTGCCGCATCGCCCAGCTGGTGGAGGGTAACTTTGCCTTGTTCTGCACCTACACCTTGGGCTTCCGCAATGAATTCCAGAACCTGCTCCTGGCCATCATGGTGCGTGTGGGGCCCCAAGGGTGGGTGGGTAGCCCGGGACGAAGTGGTGTAAGCTGCGAGAGGGCTCCTAGGAGAGTCAGAGAGTATTTCCCAGACTGACCCAAGGTCATGAAGGGATGAGGGAGTTTTCTCAAAAATAATTAGGTTGGATCTGACCTACAGCTGCTTAGATTGGACAATGAAAAAGGTTGGGTGCATGTATCCAGTCATTATGTTGTGCCCTTAAACTATTAATAAAATGGTATGTGTCAATTACATCTCAGTAACACTGGGAGGAAAAGAAAGAGTTTGGGGTTAAATGTTCAAGTAGAAAAGATAACAAGAACAGCCCTGGCTGGTGTAGCTCAGTGGATTGAGTGAGGGCTGTGAACCAAGGGGTCACTGGTTCAATTCCCAGTCAGGACACATGCCTGGGTTGCAGGCCAGGTCCCCAGTGAGGGCCATGTGAGAGGCAACCACGCATTGATCTTTCTCTCCCTCTCTTTCTCCCTCCGTTCCCCTCTGTTAAATAAGATATAAATAAATAAATAAATAAATAAATAAATAAATAAATAAAGATAACAAGAACAAAGAGGTGGCCAGGAGCTTGGGAGCGCTTGCTCAGTTTGCTCAGAGAAGCAGGAGGTAAGATTAGGACCTGCTCTCAGCCCCCTCAGCCCCCTGGGTAGCCATCAAAGGTGCCTGTCAACTTCCTCCCTGCCCAGGTGATACCATCTGGCTGCTCTTAGGCAGGGCTGGGAAAGGCAGGAGGGGTTCCATGACTCTCACCCCATCCCTCAACCTTTTTCCACCTACAGCTCTCGGCTACATTCACCATTCCCATCTGGCAGTGGTTTCTAACCCGGTTTGGCAAGAAGACGGCTGTATACTTTGGGATCTCAGTGAGTGGGACGGAAGGGTTAGTGCACGGGCAGGGGGTGCCGGTGGGAGCCTCCCGGCTGACTCATCTTTCTGCACCCTCTTCCCTAGTCAGCAGTGCCGTTTCTCATCCTGTCGGCCCTCAATGAGAGCAACCTGATTGTCACATATGTGGTAGCTGTGGCCGCTGGTGTCAGTGTAGCAGCTGCCTTCTTACTCCCCTGGTAAGTATGTAAGCCTGCCTGCGTATGTTCCCCAGCCCCTAGTCCCCACTTCTGAAGCTCCTGTGGGAGAATTCTGGGGATCCATGTTGGGGGTGTGGGGCAGGTCTTCCCATACATTTGTACAGGTTGTGAACTGTGCAGGAACACCAAGTGGTGGGGGGGGGGGTGCGGAATGGGGCCTTGAGTCTAGTCTGCACGCTGCTTGCCCAGCGGAGCCCCAAGTGTGGGGTTATTTCACCACGGAGGCAGAGGCCTTAATCACACGAAGTTGCCATCTCCTCACCGAGCTGTCCATGGGACTGCAAACTTCCAGAGGACCACCTCTTCTCATTGACAGACAGAGGTGCCAGATGGGCGAGCAGGGTCCTGGGTGGCTAGGTGAGCGAGTCCTCATGGCTGCCCCGCTCTGTATAGGTCCATGCTGCCCGACGTCATCGACGACTTCCACTTGAAGCATCCCCAAGCCCATGGAACTGAGCCCATCTTCTTCTCCTTCTATGTCTTCTTCACCAAGTTTGCCTCTGGAGTCTCACTGGGCATCTCTACCCTCAGTCTCGAGTGAGTGGGTGGGGGGCCTGGGACAGTGCTGGACAGGTGCAGGCCCCAGGTGTCCATTCCTCACCACTCGCCTTCCCTTTGGGTTCCACAGCTTTGCCGGGTACCAGACCGGCGGCTGCTTCCAGCCGGCACCCGTCAGGTTTACACTGAAGATGCTGGTGACGATAGCTCCCATAGCCCTCATCCTGCTAGGCCTACTGCTCTTCAAGCTATACCCCATTGATGAGGAGAAGCGGCGGCAGAACAAGAAGGCCCTGCAGGCTCTGAGGTGAGAGTGGGGAGGGAGAGGACAGGGAGGTGGAGGTGGGGCATCATCCAGTCTAAGTTCTCAGACCATGCTTCCTGTGACCATGTCCAGACTTCCTCCCGTGCCCCTTGCCTTGACGACTCCTCCTCCACCCCTGCCCTCTACCAGTTTATGGCAGTGGCTGCTGATATTTCTTGAACACGAAGTTGTGTGCCAAGTGGTTTTACATTTATTTATTCATTAAAGGCTTATTGGAAGCCTGCTATGTGGCAGGCATTGCTCTAGTGAATGAAACAAACCGCAATTTCTGCCCTCGAGGAGTTTGTTTTAGAGACTGTGCTTTCGTGATTTTTACAGTCCTCCAACAACCCTAGGTGCCACAGAGTCCTATGATTCCCACTCTGCAGATGGTGAAACTGAGGCTTAACCAGGAAGACTGACTGGCCTGGCTGGTAAAGGGTAGAGCCGGGTTTGAGGCCTGGCGTTTCTGACTCCACACCCTGCACTCTTCACTGTACTCCTGGCATGCAGCACCTCAGGTGTGGCCTGAGCCCTGCCTTTCGGGAGACCAGAGGGTAGGGTGGAGTAGGTCACGCCAGCCCAGCAGCGAGCCTAGGCAAGAGTGTAGTCCTTGGGCTTGTGATGCCTTGTGAGTAGCAAGTACAGAGAACAGACCAACCAGCTGTGTCTGGGCTGAGAGGGGGAGCGTTTTAGACTTGCCGGACAGCTGGCTGCAGGGCCAAGATTAGGAGAGTGAGGAGGCAGGTGTGGGCAGGGGAGGGGAAGGATGGTTCCTCTGACCCTTCTCTTGCGGCTCTTGCAGGGAAGAGGCCAGCAGCTCAGGCTGCTCTGACACGGACTCTACAGAACTGGCCAGCATCCTCTAAGACTTGCTGTGTTACCTGAAGGCACCAAGCACAGGGCCCGAGTCGCCGGGCCACAGGAGGAATCTGAGCCTGCTTGCCTGCTCACTCGACAGCTGGTCTCCAAGTGCCAGAGAGGGAGCCAAAGATGAGAGTACTCAGTCCAGGACGCCTCCTATTCCCACCTGGGGGCAGGCTATCCATACAGCCGCCTGCTTCCCCCTTCCTGCCCACGGGGCCGAGCCCTGGGGCCGCTACTGTGAATACGCCAAGGACTGATCGGGCCTCGCCCTGAACACTAATGTAGAAACATTTTATACAGAGACTAATTAATAACTTAATGACTGTGTACATAGCAAAGTGTGTGTGTGTGTGTGTATGTCTGTGAGCTATTAATGTTATTAATTTTCATAAAAGCTGGAAAACAGCTGTTTCTCTCAGTGTCCTTCATCACTCGCTGAGCCCTTCTGTGCCAATTCAGATAGAGGGAGCACTGAGCTGAAGGGGCCCTGGGTACAGAAAATGAGCCTGGAGTTGTGATGGAAGCATTAGCTAACATTTACTATACACCTATCTGTGCTAGGCGTCGTGTGGAGGCTCTACATTCACTTTGCCGGTGTTCTCACCTAATCCTGGAAACCGTCTTGCTAAGTCAGAATTTATCCCCATTTTAAAGAGGAAACTGAGAGCTCCAGTGTTGAGAGGGACGTGGCTCACATCACCTAGCCAAGAGGACCTAACTGGAATCCCATCTTAGGTCTGTGCGACTCCAGTACATTCACCACCAACCTCTGCTCCCCTGTGTCATAACGACTAATACACCTACTGTCAGACGGTTGTGCTGCCTGCACCAGCAGGCTGTGTTTCGCACCCTGTTCATGCCTGAGCTTGTGGGCCTGGCTGTGCGGGGGCTGATTCTGTGTGACTTCGGCCCTGGGGGTTCCAAGAGACCTGTGATCCTTTCTTCACAATAGTTAATGACAGTGTTGAACGGTGAGGATGTACTTGGCTGGGTCCATATGTGTCAGGTGAAGAGGGGTCTTACTGGTATGCTGGTGAGAGTCACCGCTGGCAGGGAGGAGGATGGCGTGGGGGAAGGCCTAGTTTATAGCGTCTGCCTATTTCCATGGTGTAAATACTCCCACTATAGCCAATTCCAAGTTACTAACCATTGTACTATCTTGCAAAATTCCTGAAAATTTAACAATTGGCCCTTGCAAATGGCTAGAAGCCTGTCCGGCACATTGCTGGGTTTTATACACTTAAGCCAAGCTCCAAGGATCAGAAAAAGCAAATCTGTCAGGATCAGGAGCTACCAGTCTAATCCCTTTATTGCACAGGTGGCAAATACAAGTCCCTCCGGCGAAATCTGGCCCTCCACCTGGTTTTATCTGGACCAGCACCTTGTTTTTACCCTGCAGCAGTGCCAAGCTCTTTACCCCTAGTTAAAGAGTAGTTACATTTACACAGTCCTAAAATTACATTTGGCCCTTTGAAGGCAACCAAGAGGCTGATGTGGCCCCTGGTGAAAATGAGTTTGACACCCTGCTTTATTGTATAGACAGATAAATGAGTCCCAGAGAAGAGAAGCACTTAAGACTATTTAGGCTTGCTTTTAACTTTGGGTGTGGGGCTCCAATTTTTGCTAATGAAGTTCTGCCAAGTCACTTTTATAAATTTATAAAGTAATACCAACAGGCACTTAATAAAGATCAGTTCAATTAATTATAACCAAGTCCTGTTTTTAAAAATATTTAATTTCCTAAACCACTCACACTTGCTTCTTCCCCAGCCCTACAGTTACTTACCAGGATGATTAAATGAGCATTTGCACTGATCTCTGTCTTTGATTTGATCTCACATTCCCTCTGCAAACTACCCTAGATAACCAAGTAGCTCTCCCTTGTAGAAACCCGTTTTGTGAGTCCCTGTTGCCTTCTGGAGGAAGTTCGAGACTGCTGACCTCACCAGCCCCAGAGCTAGATTGAACTCTTTTTGCAGGCCACCTGCCCAGCCGGGGAATACACCTCTGTCTTCTCGTCCCCCTGGCAGGCATCGGTCCAGCGTGTCTTGGTTCCAGCATGCCATTTCGGACCCCCTACTCCTGGGGGCAGCTCTGAGATTTCCATGCCCACCTTCACCATGGTCTCCCATGTAAGACCATGGCCCAGGCATAGTGGGTGGGGTTTGTGGAGCTAACTAGACATGAGCTTTGACAAGAGGGCTTTGTGAGCCATACCCAGTTCGATGCTTCTCTCTCGGCTTCAGCTCCCCTCAATTGCACGATTGGGATTTTTAATTTAAAACCCTCACCTCTCTTTAGGTGTATGCTCACAGAAAATTGTTCTCCTTTTTTCTTTTGTTCTCCTTTTCAAAGACCCCTGCTGACTGGGGGATGGTTTGGTACAGGTGGGAGAAGTGAGGAAGCAGTCCGAGACCCCAGAACCCCCTTGGGTCATTGGCTACTTCAGGTTCCTTCTGGACACTCATATCTACCCATCTGTGGGGAGAAGTGCTGTTTTGACTTTCTGTACACTTGAATCCAGCATTACTACAGAAAACCTTGCCCACGCCAACCCTGCTAAAGACCAGATGTGGCTTTGGCTCCACCTGTTGGAAGAAAGGGGCAACATCTTTGACATTGCAAAGAAGGAATTCCAAATCTGTCATTGACTGGCTTTGTAATCTTGGCTATCCATTTATGGAACAAATATTTATAATGGGCATACTATGTGTCTTGCACTGTCTGCGCTCTGAAAATAGAGTGTCAAACAAGGCAGAACTTATATTCTCAGTGGGGACCAATGATGAATGAATGGACATACAAGTAAGTTCAGATTGTAATAAGTACCACAAAAGAAAGAAGCAGGGAAACATAATAGAGGGAACTGTGTGAAGGTTATTATTATTATTTTTTTAATCCTTGCTCTAGGCCTTTTTTTTTTCATGGCTTTCAGAGAGAGAGGAAGGGAGAAAGAGAGAAATATCTACGCAAGAGAGAAGCATCAATGGTTGCCTCCCTCAAACACTTGGACTGGGAATTGAACCCACAACCTAGGTATGTGTCCTGACCAGGAATTGAACTGCAAACTTTTGGTTACAGGATGACTCTCCAACCAACTGAGCCAGGGCTGTGAAGGTTATTTTAAACTGAGGGAAGCATGTTTTGAGAAAGTGATGTTTGTTTTGAAGCACAAAAGAAGAGAATTAGCCACATTCAAAGGCCTTCCAGAAAAGCATTGCATGTAGGGGAGTGTGTTGCCACCCTTCAAGGCCAGGCAGGTCCACGGTATTCGTGCAGACGGAAAAATACTCACGGAGCCATTGGGACGTCTGGCGTGCCTTTATTCACGGGTGGGCGAGCCACACATGCTACAAGCTGCGTGTCTGTCTGCATGTCTCTTGCCATGGCCCTTGCTCCCCAGAGTGGCACCTGTCCCCTTGTGTGTGTCTCATCATCATTGCCCCAAGCAGGGAGTCCCTACCTGTTTAAGTACTAGAGGGGAACAAAGCCAGCAAGTGCCAGAAATGATATAACATAATTCTGCGCGTGTGAGCTCACTTCATGTTATAGGAACAGTTTATCGGACCCAGTCCCAAGGCTATGAGAACACTGGCTATCAGGCCCCTCCAAGGCTATGGGGACACTGCTTCCCTTAGTTACCCAGACCCCTGGGCGAGGAAGTCAGACTGCCTCCACGTACCCCACAAGGAGACAGCCAGTGCAAAGACCCTGAGGTAGCAAAGAGCTTGGTGTATTTCCAGTACTGAAAGGAAACAGCGTGGCCAGGGTGCAGTGAATGAGAGGGCAGGAGGTATGAGGTGAGTTTGGAGAAGTGTGCAGGAACTGGATCATCCTTGGCCTTGTAACCAACAGTGAGAGTTCGAATTTTATTTTGAGAACAGTCAAAGAGCCATTAAAGAGAGTTAAACAAAAGTGATTTACATTTTTTGAAAAATGAAGGCAGAGGCAGATGGCACAGGGCTTTGTAAGGCATGTTAAGCATATTGGTCCTAACAGCAGAAAGCAGCCACTGATGAGTTTTAAGTAGGAGTGTCATATGCTAAATCAAGATGTGGACATACCCCTTTTAAAAGCACTCATTGGGCCTTTCGCTAATGACCCACAGAGCCATCAAAAAAGGACAAAGTAAAAACACTGCTGGGTGAAGTGGCAGCGTGCCATGTTGTTTCACTTCAATTGGCGGTATGACAAGGGGTTCAAAAAACAAACAAACAAAAAAGATGTGGACAAAAAAGGGGCCCTGTAACAAACCCAAAGAAAAGTAGCCTTACAGGGTGACCTGATCATAAAATTCCTAACTGGGCAGGTCAGGGTAGGTAGTCAAGGGCCAGGCTTATACAAAGGTTAATCTTACCCTGGCAGGTGTGGCTCAGTGGATTGAGCGCTGGCCTGTGACCCAGAGGGTCACGGGTTGGATTCCTGGTCAGGGCACATGCCTGGATTCGGGCCAGGTCCCTGGTTGGGGGCGTGTGAAAGGCAACCAATTGATTGATCAATGTTCTCTCCCTCTCTTTCTCCCTCCCTTTCCCCCTCCCTTTCCCTCTCTCTAAAAATAAATAAATAAAATCTCTTTTTTAAAAAAGTCCTAGGAACAAAGCCTCATGTCTGTTGATCACAGAGACAGAGTTTTGGTCAAACTGGAGGCAACATCCAGGCCTCAGTTGTGTTTCAGCTCCAGGCCCAGAGTTGCAGCAAGGCCCGGCAGGGCAACACCATGGCTGACATCAGGCCTGGCTGCGTTGACTCATGACCCCCTACCCTAGGGCGAACCAATCAGTGGAGACCATGAGCCTGCGAGGACACACCTAGAAAGCCAATAAATATTCTATTGAGACCCTCCCCTGAGATCTCCTCTAAAGTCCTCGCCTTTGGCCTTTGGAAACTAAATAAAAGCCTTGAAGACGAGGGACCCAGAGTGGCTCACTCTCTTTCTGGAGCATGCCTGGGCCTTTTTTTTTTCTTCCCCCAGGACTGTTTTCTTTGCCTTTCTTTCTCATAAACTCCGAGGGCCCTTCTTTTGCCTGTGTAACTTGTTTCCTGAGTCCACACAGCCCCTCCGGCCCATTCTTCTATGGCTCACTTCTCCCTCTGGGGTTTTCTTCTCCTCCACCCCGCACACACTCTAAGGCTCCCACCTGGCAGAAAAGTCCACATCAGTCATTGCTGAAGCCTCATTTCCTGTCCCCGCCCAGGACCCCCAGAACTCAAGTGCCTGCAAAGTTAGGGTGGCATCTAGTCTTCTATTCATGCAGATCTGTCGTTTTTCGAAAGCCCAGCGGAGACCCTCCTCTTCCTGTCCAGGGTCGGGCTTTTGGTCCCGGTCCCCGTAATGTACGGAGGCAGAGGGAAAGGGCTCCAGACCCCTCGGCGTCATGTCTTCAGTGCCCATGGTTTCCAGTCTGCTGGTTCTATCCTCAAGCGCCGGGACACTGGTGAAACAGAAAAAGAAAAAGAAAAAAAAAAAAAACAAACCCCCCCCCAAAAAAAAACCAAAAGCCCAGTGGAAGAAACAGTAGCTGGGCTCTGTTTGTTCCTGGAAAGGACCTGAGCCTGTAGCTGCTCCTAGTTGGGCTGGTTGGTAGTGTGTGGGTTCTTGACTTCACACAGGAAAGATTTCATAACACTAATCCAGGTGGTTTTGAGAGTATGTTTATTAAAGCTGGGGACATGAAACAAGGAAGGGCATAGGACAGAAGAAAACAACAGGAGAGAGCCTAGGCGGGGCTGCTTTGGTTCTCTAGAACTGCTATAGGAAAGAAATGAGCCAAGGTGGGGCTGCTTCGGCTCACCAAGAATCAGAGAAGCAGTAATGACAGAGGAGGAAGTGTTTTAGACTAGATCCAGAGCTTTCTTCACCCTTTTCCTCCAGGGCAACTGGGCAGGGAAGGGTGGAGCTCAAATCTCCAGGGCAATCAAGGAAATCCCTGATTTCTGTGGCCTGAAGCCCTTTCTGGGTACGGTCACAAAGAGGTCCAGCCCAGAGTCAGCTCTGATTGCACATCTTCCAGAAAATAGTCTCCAGTCTGGCAGAGACCCCATTGAAATTGGCCTAGGTTAGGTGGACAGTGTCCTCACTCCAGATCATTCCAAAATGACTGAAATAGCTTGGGGGGAGTCTGGGATGTCTTGGGGTGACCTAGGGTCAGAAAATCAGGGTGGGGGAGAGCTGTCTGCCCTTCTGGTGGTTCACAGGAGATGCAGAACGTAACCTAGGGCCTCTACAGTTTCCCACTACTGTCACGATGAGGCAGGAGATAGTCAGGAAGGAGGAAACTCTGGAGGTGCCCCAGGGCTAAGATAAAAGACAGCAGATACAGGACAGGGACCCTGTTCTAAGACGGATTGTTCTCGATTTCTGGAAAAGCTCTGAATCATGGTGACTCATGAATGCACCTGTGCAGAACATGCTACATGACCCCTGCTTCATTATTACAGCATCATAATAAATTAACATTGTGCGACCCCCTTCTCCGATGGCCAATCAAGGGAAATCATGGGAGACCACATGCGCAGTAGCTTTAAAGTAATACAACTACTTGTACATGCCCACTAATAGCCCACCGAAACTAGCCAGGAAATATCCACCCTATAAGAATAGAATCCCTCCAGCCCCAGGGGTCAAGCTCTGCTTGGAGTTGGCCTGCTCTTACATTCTGTGGAGTATATTATCACTTAATAAATCTGCTCTCTCTCTTTCTGCTATAAACTGCGTTCAGGTCAGTTCTTTGTCCGCAATCACCAAGAACCTGGTTACCTCTGCCCACCTGTGACAATGACAGTCACCCATCCTGATACCTTCCTCTTCAGGAGTCCCATGCAGCCTTAAAAGATGCCTATATCTAGGTATCATATCAGGAAGCACGGAAACAATCCAGCCTAGACCCGAGGCGCAGAGAGGGCAGGGATTTGTACAAGGTACACAATCATAGGCAGAAGAGAATAGAATCTAGGTCTCACTCCCAAGCTCAGAGGTATTTTTGTTTTCCCACCAAATTGTCTTTCCCTCCTCCTTCACTTCCACCAGGGCCCAGACTGAGCTAGTTCCCCAGTAGTCTGTGACTGCCAGATCATGGGTTGGTCAGAAAAGGGACAATAGAGTGCGTGAGAGGACCTGTTCCATGCCTTGCTTAAAGGGACCCAGTTACAGACACCACAAGGGAAGAGATGTAGGTTTTCTAGTCCAACCCCCAACTGATGCTTGGATGCCCTCTACGACACTCCTACTTGCGGCTAACAGCCTTCTGCTCCCTCTCGCTGCCATTAGCAGACAGCTCGTTATAGTTCAAGTCGGCCTGTTTCATCTTTGGTGAAAGGTCCTGTAACCAGGCAGGATGGGGTCTGGCTGCTTATCCCCATGCATACATATAACACAAAGATTTGTGTGGAAGGAAACAGGTTTTTTATGAACAGGGTCCCCAGTTTGAGGGAGCTGGGAGCATTCTTGCTCTGAACCCTTTTCTTTTATAAGACACAGAACCTCCCTTGCTTCCCAAAGACTGCAAACCAAAGCCACACCCAGAAGTTCCTCATTATTGCTTATCTGTGCTTTTGAAGCTGAAGTCGGCCATGCAAACAGGTCTCCATCCTCTCTGGGATTCTACTTGTGGGTTCTAGAGTCGCCGTCGTCTTGCAGCAGCTTTCTCTCTCAAGGTGTGGGGAGCACTGCCAGATCACTCCAGACGGTCATGCAGGGGAAGCTCCATTCCTGAGGAACTTCCCAGGGCATGCCTCCATGTGCTGCTCTCAGGGCGAGAGAGGAAGCAGACCAGGACCCACGTGCAGTGCTGCACTAGGTGATAGTGAACCAAAGACTGGAGCCTAGCAAGGCACAAATCCCAGCGTGGGACCCTGCGTCAGGGAGCTGGCTTACAACCGTGCGGGGCCTAAGCCCTACGTCAGCCAGCATCTGCCAGTCCTATGAGTGCTCCCATCTATACAGGGCAAAGCAAGGGCCCAAGAAGCCAAGAAACCAAAAGAGCAAGAGACCCGCTGGATGCCTGAAACCACAGATAGTACTAAACCTTATACATAATATTTTTTCTATACATACATACCTATGATAAAGTTTAATTTATAAATTAGGCACAGTAAGAGATTAACAAAATAGCTAGTAATAAAATATAATAATTATAACAATATACTATAATAAAAGTTATGTGGTCTCTTTCAAAATATCTAATTGTAATGTACTCACCTTTTCACTTTTCACTTAAAGCACTTTACAGTTTCTCTTTGGAATATCTGAATTGCCAGCATCACTACCCTTGCACTTTGGGGCCATTGTTAAGTAAAATAAGGGTTACTTGAACACAGGCACTGGGATACCGTGACAGTTGATCTAATAACCAAGACAGGTTCTAAGTGACTAACAGGAGGGGAGTGTATACATTATAGATACACTGGATAAAGGGATGATTCATGTCCCAGAGGGGATGAAGCGAGATGGCTTGAGGCTTCATCATGCTACTCAGAATAGCACACCTGCAATTTAATACTTATTAATTTTTTATTTCTGGAATTTCCCTCTTAATATGTTCCATCCACAGATGACCGTGGGTAACTGAAACTGCAGAAAGGGAGGGACTGCTGCGTTCTGGTTTCTATCACCCTAGGTTAATTTTGCTCATTCGTAAACTTCTTATAAATGGAATCATATAGAGTGTACTCTTTCGTGTCTGGCTTCTTTCTCTTTCATCAGTTGATAGATGCAATCTGCATCATCAGTTGAGGTGTATCTGCATTGTTCTAGTATTAGTATTTTTTTCATTTTGATTATTGCTGGTAATATTCCATTTTATGAATACATCACAAATTGTTTCATTCTTCTGTTGATGGATATTTGGATTTTGCCTCATTTTTGGTTATTATGAATAAAGCTGCTATGAACATTCTGTATATGCCCCTTATGAATATATGAACTAATCTTTCTTAAGTATATGTTTGGATGTGAAATTGTAGGTGTACGAGGTCTATCCAGAAAGTATCCTGCCAGACATGTACTATGAAAAATAGACACTTATTGAAGAATATACAAGATACAAGAAACATTGTACATAGGACAATGACGCCTCGGTCCCCTTCAAAGTAGGCACCTTGGGGCCTCATACAGTTCTCCCAGCGCCTATTCCACTGTTTAAAACACTCTGCAAAATCCTGTTGGAATTGCCATCAGCTGCCCTGTAATATTTTCCTGAATTTCATCAGTGGTCTGAAATCTCTTCCCTTTCAAAGATGATTATAGTTTTGGGAAAAGTCAGAAGTCTCAGGGTGCCAAATCTAAGCTGTAAGAAGGTTGAGTCACTTGGGTGATTTGATGTTTCTTGAAAAACTTCTGCACAAGATGTGATGCATGAATGGGCGTCTTGTTGTGATGAAGCTGCCAATCACCAGTTGCCCATAGCTGCAGCTGTTTTTGTCGTATTGCATCTATCAACCAGCGAAGACATTGAAGTAGTACTACTTAGTAATTGCTTGGTCTGGAAGGGTGTACTCATGATGGACAACAGCTTCACAATAAAAAAACACAGTTAATATGGTCTTGGTTTTGCTGCAATTTTGCTGCACCTTCTTTGGGTGTGGAGAACCAGGCAAATTCCATTGGGACGACTGGGCCATCATTTCTGAATTATAGCCATAGACCCACGATTCATCTCCAGTTATGAGCTCCTGGAGGAAATCTGGTTCATTGGTAGCAGTTTGAATCAAGCCATTAGCAACTACAGCATGATGTTCCTTCTGCTCTGGCAGCCCTTATGTGTTCAGCTTTCTCAGGTGTTCTGCTTGCTGCAGGGCTTCCAGAATGTGGATCACTTTCAACAGATTCTTGACCATCTTTGAAGCATTTGTGCCACACTTTCATTTATCCTGCACTCATTGCATTGCCATCCTGAGGATTCACTGGATAACATCTTGAAACTTTGACTCTATTCACTTTCTACTTTCTCTAGTTCCATTTTTCAATCAACTCACTCCAATCCACTTACTCTAGCCACAGGGAATGCAGCAAGCAAGCGGAGCAGAGAAAAGGGACAGTACCTCCAGAGATGGATGATTTACTTTAATTCAGTCAGGCTTTGCCCCCACCATTACACCACAACTGCTCTTTCCAAAGTCACCAGTGACCTTCACATTGCTAAATCCAATGGTCAATTTTCAGTTGCCCTCTTTCTTGCCCCATCCACAGCCCAAATGATCATGCCTTCCTTGAAACACTCACTCCTCTAAGGGACACCCTTCTCTTTCTGTTTTCTTCTTCCCTCAATGGATTTTCTTTCTTTAAAAAAAATTTTTTTTAAAGATTTTATTTTTATTTATTTTTAGAGAGAGGGGGAGGGAGAGAGAAAGAGAGGGAGAGAAACAGCAATGTATGGTTGCCTCTCACATGGCCCTCATGGGGACCTGGCCCGCAACCCAGGCATGTGCCCTGACTGGGAATCGAACTGGGACCGCTAGGTTCCCAGCCTGCGCTCAATCCACTGCGCTACACCAGCCAGGGCTAAAAAATTTTTTAATTTATTGATTATTAGAGAGGAAGGGGGGAGACAGAGAGAGAGAGAGAGAGAGAGAGAGAGATTGATTTGTTTTTCCATTTGTTTTTGCATTCACTGGTTGATTCTTGTGTGCCTTGACAGGGAATCAAACCCACAACCTTGGGGCATCAGGACAATGCTCTGACTGAGCTACCCAGCCAGGCCTCCTCAATGGCTTTTTCTCCCATCTTCCCAAACTTTACCTAAAGTGCCTGGGAACTAGTCTTCTTCTTCTTCTTCTCCTTCTCCTTCTCAGATTGTATTTATTTTTTTAGAGCAAGGGGAAGGGAGGGAGAAAGAGAAAGAGAAACATTGATGTGTGAGGGAGACATCAATCAGCTGCCTCTCACACACCCCCAAGTGGGGACCTGGCCTGCAACCCAGGCATGAGCCCTTGACCAGGAATTGAACCTACAGCCTTCAGTTCATAGTGTGGTGCTCAACTCACTGAGCCATACTAGCCAGGGCAAAGAACCAGTCTTAAATCTCATGTTTTGTCTATACTTCCTGCCTTGGTTGATGCCCCTATCAGACCCAATGCCCAACTTTAATTTAATCTAACTTATTTTCTAAATGCTTTATCATTAGGAATCTCAAACATACAAACAAAAACACAGAGAACAGTAAAGTGTTCTCATATACCTGGATTCAACATTTAACCATATTTACTCCCATTTGCTTTATGGGAGGAAATATCCCCTTTTCTCTTTTCTTTGCAGAAGTCCTTTTAGAGCAAAGCCCACACACCATGTGTTCATACACACAGACCCAGGGGAAAGCCCGGAGACCAATAATCCACCTCTGTAAGCAGAGGACAAGGAAAAATGGAAAAAAGAGGCTGGCCACCCCAGTCTGGTAATTAATACATGTTATTAAGGGAAACTTGCATACAAGGCATGTCTTAGGTGACTGCAAGATGAAATGGATCCCTGTGCTGCTTGACAAGCACCAAAGAATTATATTGGGTGAAAGGGGTTGGGGTGGGGGAGTAGGAATAGTCATAGGTACCAGCACGTGAATGCAACCAGGTTCGGAAATTGCTTTACATACTTGACCTGGTCAGGACAATAGCATGTCCTGGGAACCAGCACAAGTGGGAGGCAGCAGAGGGGTGCTGATTTATGTCAGGACAAACAATTACGATCACTCTCTAAGGAAGGTTGCACAGTAAGCAATCCCCCCTTTCTGGCCCAGTCTAGCTCACTGGTCAGACATCAGTCAAGTCATGGAACAGTCTCTCCTCCTCACCATGTCATTTCTTAAACCTATGGGCCATTTTCTCAGATAACATAGTGCCGTGACCATACCTAACAAAATTTAAAGTAGTTCTTTGATATCATGCAAAAGCCAGCCCATAATTACACCTTCCCTAATGTCTCAGATATGTCTTATTACACTGGGTTTGTTCAAATTAGGATCCCAACAAGGTCTGCGCATACACATTCTGTCGTTGTGCCCTTTCAACCTTTTAAATTTCCAGTGGTCCTCCCAGCCTCCTCGTCTCTTGTTTTTCACACTATTGACTTATTGCAGAAACTAGCTTAATTGTTCCGTAGTGTCCCACATTCTGGATTTACCCCCCTTTTATTACAAATCGTTTGTAACTTGCCCTTTGTTGCCTTGAAGTGAAATTCAGAAATAATGTAACTACTGTATTAGTTAGGGCCGGGATAAAAACAGATGGCACACCCAAGCCGAGTCCAATTGAGGCCAGTTTAATCAAGGGACTGTTGACAAAGATGTGAGCTAAGTTAAGAGAACCAGGAAGTGTCTGCTGTTCTTAGGCCTGAAAGGTTAAAATGAGGGAGTGGTATTTTCCTTTGGCTGAACCCAATGGAAACCACCGGGCGAGGGAGCTGGTTGATGCCTTTTACAAAAGTTGGCTTCCTAGGGCAGGGAGCAAGTGTGCAGACGAACAGAGAGTGGATTGGATCTGGAGGGGAAAATGCAGACTACCCCTCACCCCAACCTTCACACATAATTTCAAAATAATGAGTTTAATTCCCTGTAAGATGAGGGGAAACTTATGCACACAATGATATATTTCAACATGTAACAACTATGCACAACTTCAGTGGAAGCTCTAATACAATCATCAGATGCTTGCAGCCATCCATCCCTAGAATCACTGTACCTGCCAAAGCTGCACACGCAGACTGATGCGTGACTATTGAATTGCCATCTTGAATACAGAGAGGAGCAGTGTTATTGATTTTCCCAACAAGACAAAGCACGCTCTTCCATCCATCTCATGGAAGTGGCATTCTTGGGAATCTCAGTGTATATTAAAACCATATTAAAAATACTGTGTAAACGTGCAAAACAGAGTTAGGCTCTTCGTTGAAATAAATAATAAACATATTTAACACCAAATGAATATCCAACAGGACATTTGAAAATTATGTGAAATGTGGGACAATTTCTATTGTGCAGGATTGTTTTGTGCACTGCAGGATGCCTAGGAGCCCTGGCCTCACCCACGAAAGCCTTCTAGTGCTCCTTCCTGTAATCATTACGATCCCTCAGCCCACACCCCAGTCTCCCCACCACACACACACCCAATGTCCTGGCAATTTTCTAAATTTTTCTCTAGTGGGTAGATCATCTGGTGGAGAATCATTGGCCTAGGTGATCTCCTCTGGTTCCACGGACTTAAATATACTATACCTTCCAAATTATTCATTCGACTTCATCCTCTCTCCTGAATACACACCTGTAGGTTCATTTTCTACTTGATGTCTCTACCCACATCACTAACTGGCTCTCAAAATTTGCATGTCAAACCAAAATCTTGAATCTACTCCTCCACAGTGGCACCCCACCCTTCTCTCCCAGATTTATTTTAGTTTAGAAAGTAGCAATTTAATTTTTGTAGTTGTTTAGGCCAAAAATATTACCATTATTCCTGACATTTCCTCATGCACCACGTTGTATCCATCAGCCAATTTAGTTGGCTCTACCTTCAAAATACATTCCAATATGATCACTTTTTACCGCCACCATCAACACCATCACCACCACCTTGGTCCAAGCCAATATCATCTCCCTATATTATCACAACAGCCTCCAAAACAATCTCCCAGCTTCCACCCTTGTTCCTACTTTCTATCTGCAACATGGCAGCCAGTGATCTCTTTTTAAAGATTTTATTTATTTTTTTAGAGAGAGGGGAAGGAAGGGAGAAAGAGAGGGAAAGAAACATCTATGTGCAAGAGATACACCAATTGGTTACCCCTAACTGGGGACCTGGCCCACATCCCAGGCATGTGCCCTGACTGGGAATTGAACCAGCTACCTTTTGGTTCGCAGGCTGGCACTCAGTCCACTGAGCCACAGCAGCCAGCGCACCAGTGATCTTTTTTAAAATGTGCGTTAGATCAGCTCATGCCTCTAGTCAGCACCCTGCAAGGGTTCCTCATTTCACTTAGAGTCAGAGCTGAAGTCTCTGCCGTGGCTGCCCACGTCCTGGGCCGGTGGGTCCTCTTAGCTCTCTGAGCTTGATTTTATTATCCTCCGTATCTCTCACATCTGTCCTCTTCCTTGCAGCCACACTGCCACCATTCTAGTCCAGACCTTCAACATCTCTGACCTGGGTCAGTACTACTGCGTCCTCAAAGTCTTGTTAAAGAAACAAAATTCAACTGAATAACTTTAAACATCAAATTAGTGGGGGGAGTGGATATAAGGGTACTGAAAGGTAATGGAAAAAATATAATAAAGATAAATTTAAAAAAATATCAAATTGGCTTTATTCAACAATTCATGAATTGGGCATTATCCCATCGAGCAATAGAAGGGAGTTCCAAAGAGCTGTACAAAATGGAAGGCTTTAATAGGCAGAAACGGGACGAGACAAGTCTGGCAACAAGAAGGCTTTTTCTTTTCTTAAGAAAAATGGACTTCATCCACATGTGCCACAATCTTTATCGACTCTGTTGCTGTTGCCTTTTCATGAAAGTCAGCTAGGGCCTTTCCCTGACACACAGCTTCAATCTTTTTAGTGTGTGCCTTAATTTAATGACAGCGATTTCAGAAGGTAAGATAATAGCAGTAAAAAGGTCGTTTACTTGTTGCCCACTTTTTGACTGAGGTCCTAGTTAACATAAAACACACCTTGTTTCCATAAGGGCCCCAAATCATGGACAACCAGAAAGGCATATCAGCTATTAGTATACCTATTAACAATTTGTTCTTTTGATACCCAGCATGCTCTGGTGAGAGCACGGACCTCTGCTTGTTGGGCTGATTTAGCTCCTGCGAGACTTTGCCTCTCAAGCAGTTCATGTTGGGTAGTAACAGCATAACCAGTTTGGTAATTCCCTCTTTCATTTTGACAGTATGACCCATCAACAAGGAAGATTAGATCTGGATTAGTCAAAGGTGTCTCTTGTAAATCAGGATGCTGTGTCACAAAATGAGATGTGATTACCTCACAGCCATGGGGTTCGCCTTTGTCAGGCGGGGTTAGTAGCAGAATTAAGAATGTTGTGATGTTTAAGACGCAGATTAGGTGGTGAAAGTAGAAGGATCTCATGGGAGGTTAGTTGGCTTGCTAGCAGCGAAGCATTCTGTCAATTCAGAGTGAAGAAGACTTTGTGTGGAGTTTATAAGTGAAAGTCATGTTCTCGCATGAGCATCCCTGGGGCTTGGTCATCATCTCTTTCATGTAGAGCAAGGTGAGAAGTTTTGAATAATTAGGTAGCCTTAGGGCAGGTGGTTCTTGCAACCCTTGTGTTAGTGTTCTAAATGCTTGCTCATTCTCTTTTCCTAAGGAAGGGGGGTTCAAGGACTGAAATTTTATTAAGTTCAGAGTGGAGAAGTCAATAAAGAAAAATTAGGAACTCATAGTTTACAACAGCCAGACAGACCTAGAAATCCATGAAGCTGTCTCTTGGTTGTGGGCCTAGGAAATTCTTAGATGAGCTTAATTCTTTTTGGAGATAGCTGGATTCTTTGAGTGCTTCTATGACCCAGGTAATGAACAGTGTCTAGAGATAACTGTAAGTTTTAGATACTTTACGTCTCTTTTCAGCAAACTCTTTTTTAAAAAACTTATTTACCTTTAGAGAGAGGGGAAAGGAGGGAGAAAGAGAGGGAGAGAAACGTGAATGTGTGAGGGATACATCGATTGGTTGTCTCTCACAAACCCCTAACTAGGGGCCTGACCCTCAACCCAGGAATGAATTCTGACTGAGAATCGAACTGGCAACCTTTCAGTTCGCAGGCCAGCACTCAATCCACTGAGCCACACCAGCTAGGGCTCAGCTCATTCTTATAGGAAACGAAATCCTTTATGGACATCTCTTTGGTAACTGAGCATAGCAAGAGATTATCTACATATTGTTAAAGAGTTGATTTTTCGAGGAACTAGAGGATGCTTAAATCTTGGTGAAGTACCTGGGAGAAATAAGGGACCTCAGTGAACCCTTTAGGTCTGACTGTCCAGGTATATTGTTGATTGTTCCAAGTAAAGGCAAGTACATACTGGCTGGAGGGGTCTCCAGGGATGCTGAAAAAGGCTGAACAGAGGTCTACAACAGTTAACCACCTCGAATCTTGTGGAACGTGTGACAGAAAGGTGTTCAGATGTGGAATAACTGAGAATAGCTATCTTGTTACAGCTCTCCAGTCTTGGACAAACCGCCACCCTCGCCCATTAGATTTTTGGACTGGCAAGATCATCCCAGCTTTTTGTTCTACACAACAGGTAGAAGATGGCCAGCCCATAGCTCCCAAGCATACATCTCCTCTGTTCAAGTGACCCTCCAAGATTGAACTGAATTGGACACTCCTTGTTCTAATTACAGATGAGAGGCAGACAGAGATAGAGACACACTCCCCCTATACTTGGTACACAGAGAGGCCCAACCTGGGGATGAGGGAGGCAGACACTTCAGGTGGTACTTTAGTTACTTTAGCTCTTTTGATTATAGAGATATTTAGGCCCTATGCTGTATTTATCACCTGCTGAAGGATGGAGATATATCTCTCTCCTTATGGGAAAAATCTCTTTCTACTATACCGGCAGCCAATCTCAACCTTCCATGGACAGCTCAGCTAATGTGGAAAGACCCTTTGCAATCTGAAGTCCTGGGATGGGATAGACCTGCAATTCACCACTTACTAGCTGTGTGACCTTGGGCAAATTATATAACCTCCCTGAGCCTCTGTGTACTCATTTCAGAAAAATCAGAAAATGCTAACAATTGTAACTAGTAAAAGAAAACCACACTCTGTCCCATTCTTTCTCCCTTTCACCAGGCTCCTTTTTATGCACAGCCTAAAGGAGTTTAAGGGTTTAGTTTCAAAGCTTTGGCAGGGTCTTTGTGTCTTTGTGTTGAAAAGGGAGAAGCCATTAAGAGGTACCTGACTCTTCAATAGGCCTGCTCATTATTCCCAGCAGGCCTAAGAGAGCACAGTTTAAAAGGCCAAGGATCAAAGAAATAAATACAACTGCTCTGCATTGCAAATAGAAGTCCCAAATCCACTATGGGAGAGGCAGCTTTGCAAATTATGGGGGCAGAGGGAATGAGGTAACTAAGGCAGGACCATTTAGTGAAACCTAAGAGTGGAGAATTGTATAAACCTCCTGGGGAAGGTAGATGAGGAAGTGTTATATAGGACAGGTGTGGGAGGGGCAGGTTACTCCTTCCTGTTCTGACACAGGCCAGTGGCAGCAGGACTACCTCTACCCCACAGGGACCCTTGGAGGAAATGAGTAAACAATGCCCTCTCTCTGAGCGGAAGCAGCTGTGTGCCAGGGTACACTATTTCGTGCGTGGAGTGTGGGCTGGGCACCATGTCCAAGGCTATGCTCAGTGGCCCTGAGTGCCAGCGCTCACTGTAGACTAGTGGGCTGCAAGGAAGAACTGCCGACAGAAGTGGACCCAAGTGGAGACAGAACAGGGCGATGCCCGGGATTCTCCCACATTTCAAGATACACCTAGTAGGATGAGAAAAGGAGAGGACAAACACACAGGTTTTATGCGTAGCTCAGCTCCCTACCCTCTGAGATTACTTAAAATTTCCTCTAACCACCAATCCCAAACTGTATGGAGAAAATCTGAAGATTCCTTAAGAATCCTGTTAATTTCCAGGGACTACATTTTCAGGTCAGCCTTCTGGGTTCCTGATTCCTTCCACATGGATGATTTCCCTTCTTCTTGCAAGTTTTACAAAAGCTACTCACACTGAGCATTCAGGTGAGTATTAGGTATTACAAAAAATTGGGGGTCAGCAGGGAGAAAACGAAGGAAGTGTTTATGTTGAAATGATGTACACTTAAACTTTGCATAAAGGAGAATGCCAGTTTTAAAATTCTTTTCAGTTATTCTGCCATTCTCTAGGTTTCTCACTGACACTTAACCCCATGCATACCCAATCCTCCAGAATTTTGCTGGCTCTCATCTCCCCTATCTATCTCCTCCTTCTTCTAGAATCACCTTCTATAATCCAAATTGTCTCCCTCTATTATGCAGAGAAATTTAGCTCTCTCCAACTCTGAATCTATAACATATATCTAAACCCATCAAGTGGAGTGGCTTATTTTTAATGGAGTCCATCCTTCTCATAATACCATTACATATGATATAGTTGTAAGTACCTAAGGGAAAAAAATGTTAGCTTTGTTCAACCATGAAGTGTGCTGGTGAACTTCCTAAGTAATATGGTATTGAATAAGTAGGAAGTATAGAATATTAGATAAAATTGAGTGAAGTTGAATGATTTTTTTTTAGCCAAGCTGAAAACACAGTTTTCACCTTGCCCTGCACATTGCTGGGAGATGTGGAATATTCTGCATAGATAGTTTACTCAGGAATATATTGATCTCGTATTAACTTGATCTGTAAGTTGAAATTAAGGTATTAAGGTCTCTTAATAGTGAAATCTTTGATTTGCTACTCTCTGAAGCACGAAAGAGATAAAGTTGGGTTATGTAGGATCTGAGGATTATATAGTTTCATGGGGAGCTTTTTATAATGGTGGTTCTTAAACATTAAGAAAGTTATTATGAAAATATAAGCCCATGTTGGGTAGCTCAGTTGGTTAAGAGCATCATCCCAATAGGCTAAGGTTGTAAGTTCGATCGCAGGTCAGGGCACATACCAGAATCAACCAATGAATGCATAAATAAGTGGAACAACAGGTCAATGTTTCTCTCTTTCTCTCTTACATCAACAAATTAAAAAACAAAGAATAAAATTGTGACTCAGTGAGACTTCAACATCTCCTGCTTTGGTAATGATGAAGAGGGATGCTACGCCTTGGAAGTGCTAAGACTATTTCAGTTAGTTCATGCAATTTTGTGTAAAGATAGAGCTACCTAAGCCAGTAGAAGTCCAGAGGGTTTTGATTGTCCATAACTTGGGTGCAGAGATCAAAGCAAAAGGTCTTACTTCTAGTTAAGTTTAATAAGTCAGAGAATCTGCTCTTCAGAGAAGTTCAAATACATGTCTGGACTCCAGTGAATCACAGTTTGTATCTTAAACGGTAGAGAGGCAGGCCAAGCGGAACTACCTATATACTTACAAACTGGTAAGAAGAAGTTATTAAGCTGACACGGTTTCATAATCAAGATATTCAGGATTATCTTTATCAATGAAATCTCACATATCTCTACATTACTAGCAATCTGCCAGGATTCTTGAGAAGGACAAAAAGTGGTGATTGCTGAGTTAAAGGTGTAGATGTTGAGTGACTTGGCATGTTAGGACAGAAGATTTCTCAAGAAGTCAGAAATGTGGAAGGTCCCAGGGAAACACCGTTTGCTGCTCCTTCCCCTCCAGATCCTCAAATTATCAATATCCTGAATCTCCTTTTCTTGGTAGCTATAGAAAACCTGGTAAAGGGGGGTTGTAAACGTAATTGTAAACAGGTGGGGTCCTTTTAAAGAAAATGCAAAAGTATGGATACAGAATTATGTACAGGGCCTTGGACAGCTCTCATATAAGGAAACTAAATCTTAAGTTTCATTAGACTCGTAGTAAGTACACTTCTCTTCCTGACTGATATTTAGAAAACTTTTTTCTGTCCACTATATTTCTGGCCACGGAGCCTTCGGGAAGGCCTTGTGGAAAAGGACTGAAATGTACCATATTCACTCCTGCTAAGTGATGGCATAACATCAGAGCAGCAACCCTAGGTCATCATAGGAACCAGCTTTTCACTAGATCACTATAGGTCAACTTTTAATGAGAGAAGCAAGCAGAACCACAGGAACCCATCTGGAAAACACTGGATTATTATTTTTGACTAGTTTTCCAGCATCCTCACACTGAATGCTCAGAGGTTGCACTAGCTGCACAATGAAGTGTAAAGAAGAGCCAAGATGATTAGGCCAAGCTCTGCTATTTATAACTGCCCATAGTAGCAACATCTTCCTCCTTTTTTTTTAATTTACTAGTGATGGAACATCACACCATTTCTGTGAGATAGCCCCTCGTTTCCTACCATATAGCCAGGGATGACACACAGGAGGCATGTTTCCCAGTGCCTTTTAAATCAGCCCAGCACTGTATATCTGATATGATATGATTTATATGTAGAAAAGTTCCCTCTAGCAGTTGTGTGGAGAGCTGACGGTGGGGACAAGAGGGACAGCAGGTTCCTGGATGGGTAGCTAAGTTGGTTTCGAGTTCAGTCCCTGGACAGGGCACATACGGGAGTGATAGCAGGCAGGTGAGTTAGGGGGCTACTGCAGTAGGTTAAGCAAGAGATGATGGGGGTTTAGACTTGGTTGGTAGGACTTCAGAAAAGAGGTTAGACTCTTGATATCTTTTGAAAGAAGAGTCAACAGGACTGCTAATGAATTGGATCATTGGATAGGAGGTGAGGACTGTGGATGAGAAGGAAAAGAGAATTCAAAGTTGCTTCCTAGGGTTTTGGCCTGAACTACTAGATAAAATTTCAAGAAAGGGGAAGATGGGGGCAGGCACATATTTGGAAAAAGAAAATCAAGAATTCTCTTTTGATCATGAAATTGAACAAGTCAAACTCCATAGACTATGGGACACCTATTCTACACAATGCAAATATTCACTAAAATATTCACCTATTAAAGAATAAGCTCTATAAGTACCAATGCAAATAATATATTTACATAAATAAATTTTGTTTCTTTTGTCCTGACATAGAAACGTCCATGTCCTGTTGGTATTATAACTAGGTCAGGCTAACCAAATTCCACTTCCATTTACTTAAAAGAGTAAATACAAGAAGTAAATTCAAATAACCATCATGTTTTTTTTTTTTCAAGAGCTTATTTCAGCCAAACTGATGACAATTGCTGGGAAGCAAGCTGTCAAATGCTCCCAAATAACCACCATGTTTGCAGGCCAAACAATGATATCTAAACATCATATCTCAATATTTAATTATCAGCAGTAGACAATTCTGAAAGTGAATCTTCTTAAGTGGGGAAAAGTCTTCTGTGTGCCTTCTTAATTAATTACTTGATCAATTAATTAATTAGTGTAGTAATCTCACATACAAACAAAAAATACACTTAATTCCTTCCAAAGAGAGACAACTGATGTCGAGTTGTGGCATCCATTCCTTGCCCAGTTACATTTGTTCATTTAACAAACATGTAATGAACATCTATTACATACCAGGCATAGGGCTAGATTACGAAAACATTCATTATGATCAAAAACATCTTCTTTGTCCCTAAGGAGCTTGCAGTCAAGTTGGGGAGATAGAAAAGTAAACACATGGGACTTCCAATTTACACACTTGATAACCTAAAAATGTTCTTACGATAAACACTTAGAAATACTGGCTAAAATTTAAGGAAATGCTCAATCAAATTTAGGAGAAGAAAGAGAAATCTCCAGGGACTAAAGTGAAGAAGTAAAACCCAGAATGGTAAACATGAGAGCAGATGATGTAGCTATCCTAGGGAGGACTTAATCTCAGTAATCTAAAATATTCTAGGATCTGTTTAACTTGGGAGGGCATAAACACCATGCAGTGAGGATCACTGGGTGCTGTCTTGAATGTAGGCTACCACAACGGACCTGGCAAAGCATGAGACCAACTGAGGAGCTGATCAGTGGACAAGAGAATGTGGATTGGGTAGGGGAGGAGAGAAGTCATAAATACCACGAGCAGTTCCGTGAGTGAGGACTGGTGCCTCTTCTTGTATTTCCTTCCTTGCTGTGTCATGGGTATTTTTTGCTTTGAGGCATAACTTTGCAAGATAATAGAAAATATACATATTGTTCTCTGCCCCAGTTCCTAGCACAGAGTTTCTAAAATCCTTGTAATTTCCTAAATAATAAGAGCACTAGAAGCATCTTTTGATCTAATATTTGGTCTTTGACCCTAATTCTTGACACAGAGTTCCTAAATCCATTGGAATTTCCTGGGTAATAGCAGTCTCTTCTGTTCTAATGAGGTGACTTTTCAATGGGCTCCTGCATGGGGACTGGTCACCAGAAAGACCAAGCAATGACTAGAAGCTTGGATCTTTCATTCCCAACCTCCATTCTTCAAAGAGGGGAGAGAGGCTGAAAATTGAGTTAATAATTAATCACGCCTATGCAATAAAGCTTCCCTAAAAATCCCAATAGCATAAAACTGGTGCATCCAGAGAGAGCATGGAAGCTCTTTGCCCCTTACCACGTACCTTGTCCTATGTATTTCTTCCACCTAGATGTTCATCTGTATTCTTTATCATATCCTTTCGTAATATATTGATGACAAGTAAGTAGAAGGTTTTCCTGAGTCCTGGAGCTACTCTAGCAAATTAATCAAACCCAAGAAAATTGTTGTGTTACCATAGATAGTTTGGTAGTTATTAATAAGAAAGGGGGCAAAGGTAATTAGACATTGAGTTTAATAAACTGAAGAACATAAACCTGCTTCCTTAGGTAGGAAGCTATAGCATATACAGATTCATTCACACACCCCAGGGCACTGCCGCTGAGGAGGCTTAATCCCAGGAGCACAGGAAATCTCCCCAGGAGCACTGTCTGTCTTCTGGTACTGGATTGTTGAGGGGTGTAAGGGGAGATGCTTGATCACAGAGGTCTGTCAGTCTAACTAGGGGGTGGACCCATCATAAGCCTTGGGAAATTGGTTGGTTATTTTGAAAAAGCTCCTGGTTATAATTCCAGGGAACAAAGAGAAGCTCTCTCACTCAGTGACCTGCACTTGCCCCGTTTGTTCGTGCATTCTCTCTCTTGCCCAGGAACACACGCAACCACGTGTGTCTAGCAGCAGTGTGGGTCTGCAGCAGACCTCGTGGGCTCCAAAGGACTAAGCTTTAATATAAAACAGAAACTAACTTTTGTTCTGACCTTGCTGAAGACATGGTCGGACTTCTTCCATGGTGGGAAGAATGGAGATGGGACATTGTAAACCCAGGGGCAGATTTCTACCTGAATAAACGTTCCACACCACAGTCTCCCATGTGTGGGTATATGAAATGCTTTTCTCACAATCCCACAGAGAGCCTGATTTCCACCAGCAACAGTTGTGGGAACCTTCAATTTATAGTCAGCTGGTCAGAAGCACAAGTGACAAACTGGATTTCCAATTGGTATCTAAAGGGGGTGGCAGTCTTAAAGGACTGAGCCTGAACCAGTGGGATCTGACATCATCTCTAGGTAGATAGTGTTAGAATTGATTTAAACTGTAGGACAACTAGACACTACACTTGCTCGTTGGAAAAGGGGGAGCACACCTGGTGTCAGAAGTGTGACTGTAAGAGGAAAGGGGAAACACTGTTTTCTTCTCAAACTTATTTACATACAGTAGTATGAAGAAAGCCAGATATATTTAAAGATTTTTTTTTTTTTTAGAAAGAGGGGAAGGGAGGAAGAAAGAGAGGGAGAGAAACATTCATATGTGAGAGATACATCAATTGGTTGCTTCTCACACGCCCCCAACTGGGGACCTGGCCCGCAACCCAGGCATGTGCCCTGACTGGGAATCCAAGTGGCGACCTTTCGGTTTGCAGGCTGCCACTCAATCCACTGAGTCATACCAGCCAGGGCCAGATATATTTAAAAGTAATTATCCTTCTCTTTCTTTTTCTCTTCCCCTAGAATTGCATATGGTGTGGATTGGTGATGGTTAAGTTTGTCATTTTTGTCCACAAATTTCACAATATGCCAGGGGATCGTGATGGAACCAGGGAAGTAACGGATGCTATAACTGGACAAGGGTTGTCTCCTTTTGGAAGAAGTTGAGTGTATTTTTGTTTGCATATCAAATAATTATATTGTTAAGCAAAGGTATTTTAAAAATTGTGTATGTTACAAAAAATAGTGGGAGGATGTTGCTTGGCAACCCATGGTTGGAATGCAGAAAACATCTGTTGTTTTTCTCTATTAGCATTCTATCCCCTTCTCTCATAGACTGCCTCCTCCCCTACTGCACACTGGCTTGATGGGGCTGTCAATCATTGTTCTCTGCCTTTCCCTAGTCAAAGGATGGCATCCAATCTCAACTAGGCCAATTGGAAGTGCTTCCTCTGGAAGAATATTTTAGTGGGAGACAGGAAGCCAGAAAATGCTTGAAGCTGATGCATGCAGGGGCAGCATCCTGAAGAGACTTTCTATTCATTTCTGTTACTTACTTCCCTGAATTCTGATGGCTCTGATTGTGTTTTGACTTTATGAATTTTCATATTTTATTTCAAGAAATTCCTTCATGTTTCCCCTTAAGTTATCCAGAGTAGGTGTCTGTTGCTTGTAGCCAAAGGATTTTATTTTTTTAAATATTTTATTTATTTATTTTTAGAGAAGGGGGGAAGGAAGGAGAAAGGAACTGTCTTTCAGTTGCCTCTCGCATGTGCCCAGACCCGGGACGGAGCCCACAATCCAGGCAGGTGCCCTGACCAGGAATCAAATCGGCAACTTTTTGCTTTGCAGGGTGATGCCCAAACAACTGAGTCACACTGGTCAGGGCGAGTCCCTTACCACTAAGCTCAATAGCAGGGCCCCATAGCAAAAGAACAATAAAGTCAATTAGAAGATTATAGATAGCAAAGAGGACCCCGAAATGAGATGATATTTAGTGATCCAACTCTTTCAACACATGCATATAGTAATTTTCTCCCCAGACATACCACCACAGTGTCTGGATTGGCAAGGTTTCAGAAAGGGTCCCGGTCGTTACTGATAACATTGTACTCAGAACCACCATCTAGGTATGGTCTATCAGGTTTTGCAATACAAAAAACTCCTGGACCTGCCACTCGCATAGATAACGACGTGCATGCAGTCCTTGGTATGTAGTGCGCTGACCTACCACTCTCCTTTGGCATCTTGTGACAGCCTCAGGTAGCCTCCTCCTCCTCCTGAATCTTCCCTCAAGTGCACGGTTGAGCTTCCCTGAAGTCGGTCAGGGCCACGCGAATCCATCAGATGGGTTTGTATGTGCCAGAATCAAATAGTGGACATAGACCAAGGCTTTGTTTCTCAGGAGGTTCCTGGGAAATCCACGTAGGCACTGAATGTTTGTGTCCCCCTCTGAATGCATATGTTGAAGCCCCAACACCCAGTGTGGCTGTATTTGGAGCTAGAACCTCTAAGGAAGTAATTAAGGTTAAATGCGTTCATGAGTGTGGGTCCCTGATCCAATAGTATTAGTGTCCTTATAAGAAAAGACACCAGAGCCCTGACCAGTGTGGCTCAGTTGGTTGGGCAACATTCTGCAAAGTGAAAGGTTGCCAATTGATTCCTGAGTGCCCGTGTTGCAGGTTCGATCCCCAGTTGGGGTGTGTATGAGAGGCAACCGATTGATACTTCTCTCTCATATCAATGTTTTTCTCCCTCTCTTTCTCCCTCCCTTCCTTGCTCTCTAAAAATAAATAAATAAATAAATAAATAAATAAATATGAAGAGGCTCCAGAGGCACGATCCCTGGAGCACACCTGTGTCTTCTCTTTCCCCCTCTTCTTCCCCCACAGGTACGCATCTCCTGAACTCTAAGGGACCTCACAAGACTTGCAACCAGGGGAACAATGGGCAGCAGCAGCTCGTCCTGGGTTAACCCCCTGAACCTGTCCCCAAGGCCCCCTTTTCTCTGACTCTCCAGTGAGCTGACTGCAGCCCCGCCGTGGCTCACTTCTTTCCCATAACATTTCTGGAGCCGCAGCAGCCCCACATAGTCTCTCTCCTGTTGCGTTTTCTATCCTGAGTCTCTCCTTGTTTCACTGTTTCCAGCTCTAAAAAATGTTAAAAGAGGCACCAGAGAACTCTTATTCTCCCTCTCTGCACACACGTGTACTGAGAAAAGTCCATGTGTAGACATAGCGAGAAGGTGGCTGTCTGCAAGCCGGAGTGTTTGCACCAGAAACTGAACTTGCCAGCACCTTGATCTTAGACTTTCTAGCCTCCAGAACTGTGAGAAAACTAATTTCTGTTTTTTAAGCCACCCAGTCTCGTATTTTGTTATGGCAGCCTAAGCTAAGACAGATTTAAATAGAAAAGTGGAGGTGGAGAGAAGGTATTAATGAATTTCACTCATCAGAAGCACTGACTCCCAAGCTGTGTCCAATCTAGCCACCTTGCTACAGGTGTTTGTTGTGGGGGAGAACAGGTGAATGAAAAATTTGGGAGAGAATAGACCAACGCTTTCTGTGTTTTGTTTTCTTCAATATATAATCCACCACTGCACAAACACACACAAAGATTAAACAGAAATGATATTAATTAGTAGGGAAATACAAATCAAAACCACAATGAAATACCACTTCACACCTACTAGGATTGCTACCATCAAAAAGACAGACAAAGACTATACTTTCAGGGCTCATTTCTAGTTTGTTACTAGAGAAGTTTTTCTGAACTCCTAGAGCACCTGAAACCACAAGGAGGAGGTGCAGTGCTCTTCCTGAATGTGAAGCTGCCGTTGGTGGTGTTTTGCAACTACTATTGGCCGTTGACGATCGTTCCTCTCTTCCTTTGAGAGCATAAGAGGGAGAGGATGCAGTCATAGTGGTTTCTGTCTAAAAAAAAGAAAGATGAAAACAAGTGCTAGAGAGAATGTGGAGAAACTGGAACATTGATATATCGCTGGTGGGAACGTCCATGGTGCAGCTACTGCGGGAAATAGCCTGGCTGTCCCTCGAAAAGTTGAACATAGAGTTGCCAAATTACCCAGCAATTCTACTTCCAGGTGTATACCCAAGACAATTGAAAACGCATGTTCATACAAAAACTTGTACCCTAGTGTTCATAACATCCTGATTCATAATAGCCCAAAATTGGAAACTACCTAAATGTTCATCAACTGATGAACGAATAAACAAAATGTGGTATATTCATAAATTAAATATTATTCAGCCATAAAAAGAAAAAAAGAATGATATATGCTGCAACACAGATGAACCTGAAAAACATTCTGCTTAGTGAAAGAAGCCAGACATAAGAGGTCACATATTGTATGACTCCATTGATATGAAATGCACAGAATAGACAAATTCATAGAGATAGAAAGTAGATTAATAGTTGTCAGGTGTCGGGTGGGGGGATGGGGAAATGACTGCCAATAGGCATGGGGCTTCTTTTTGGGGTGATGAAAAATGTTCTGGAATTAGATAGTAGTGATGGTTGCACAACCTCAAAAACATACTAAAAACAAGAGAACTATACACTTAGAAGGGTGAGTTTTATGGTATGTCAATGATAACTCAATAAGGAAAACTAGGAAGGATAACAAGCTGCTTCTGTATTTATAGACCTTGAACAAACAGACATTTGGTAACACCATCAACTTTGAATTTTCTAACAAAATGCTAAGCAAGAAACAGAGAACAAGGAGAAAGAGTTGATTATCAATTATGAAGTGTTAATGCTTTAAAATCTATATTGGATACAAGGCTAACTATAAATGCAATACAAAGTTTTACAAAGTGCAAGCAATACCCAAATTCGTAATGTAGAAAGTCAAAGTCTCCTATAACCTTCTTGTATGAGTTAATGTATATTATCAGTTTAACAAATCCTGACATCTCAAATGCCTAACAAAATAAAAGTTTATTTTTCACTTCTGAAATCCAAAACAGGATTTCATCACAGAGCAATAAACTGCTCTCCTCTAATCAATGATTCGGGGACCCCGACTCCTTCCATCTTGTGCCCTCATCTTGACTGAACACAGAACTCCCAAAGTTGATAGACGGAGAAATAGCATGGAGAATTGTCCACAACTCCATTGGCCAGACCTCAGGCACATGGCCATAGCTATCTGTGAGGGAGGCTAAGAAATGTAGTGAGTGTCCAGGAGGAAGAGGAAAAAGATTTATTGAATTATTGACCAGTGTCTGCTACACCCAACCTATGGATAACTCTGTCAACAGTTTTGAGCAAAGTCCTACAACTATTTTGTACGTAAATACTAATTTAATGGTACTTAAAATTTTTTATCCTTACTTGAGGACATTTTTTCTTTCATTGCTTTAGAGAGGAAAGGAGATAGATAAACATCAGTGCAAGAGAGAAGCATCAATTGGTTGTCTCCTGTATGTGCCTGGACCAGAGATTGTACATGCCTGGATGGGAGATGGAACCTGCAAACTATGTGCCCTGACTGGGAACTGAACCCGCAACCTTTTGGTTACCAAATGACACTCCAACCAACTGAGCCACTCAGCCAGGGCTAATAGCACTTTTTAATGAAAATGGAATCACACTATGCATACTGTGCATGAGTAGGCTGATTCAGATATGACCCACATTTATTTGCCATCCATATACACTCAGAATTCAGAATACACTGATTCAAACCTTGGTTATCTCAAGCAGACATTATGCACTGTTATTCAAATGCTTTTCATGCTGACTCGGATGCTACTCAGCACACTCTGACACGGGCTAGCCTGTGCAGATGGCTAATCCCAAGCAGGCAGATTTGATTGGGGAGCTGGGAAGAGGGCTCACAGCTCTAGTGAGTTTCATTTTCCAAGAGAGTTGTTTTCTTTACTCCTTCCAAAGAAAAACTTAGCCCTGGCTGGTGTGGCTCAGTGGATTGAGCCCTGGCCTGGTTCGATTCCCAGTCAAGGCACATGCCTGGGTTGTGGGCGAGGTCCCCAGTTGGGGGTGTGTGAGAGGCAACCACACATTGATATTTCCCTTTCTCTTTCTCTTCCTCTCTCTCTAAAAATGAATATATAAAATCTTAAAAAAAATAAAATAAATAAAACTTGAGAATATTTTTAATCTGATTTTTTGCCAGAATCATGATATCATGAATTTATGTTATTCATATACAAAAGAAAAAGGTGAATATATGTTTGTATGAATGCTTAGCTGGAAATGTTCATAGAGTTGGCTAATTTATATTCACTTCTATTGTTTATAAATTTCTAATATTTTCAGTACTGTATCATTTAAGCTTTCTTCATTTGAGTAAATTTACTCAATATTCCCCCAAATTTTCCCCCAAATTTGCAACAATGTGGGAATGGCTTCATACGTTTCTCCAGTAGTTTAAGAGTATAGTCTAATACAGTTAATACTTTTTTTCAAATGGAGACTTGCAGGCAGCTCAATATGTAAAATGCTTTAAAATGGTGCTATTCCAGTTGAGGGAGATAGGACAGAGCTTGATCTCTTAGGTCTCCCCAGCTTTTCCTTTCCCTTTCTCCTCCCCCATTTTTCTGTCCCTCTTCCCCCAAATCTTGAAGGCTTTCCAGTTCCTGGCTTTATTCTCTCTCTTAAGTCCAGGGCATTGTTTCTGCTTAGGTTTCCATGAGGCACTCCCAACGCTTTGTTGTGGGGTTGTTAAGCTGGCTCAAGTTGGTTTTCTGTTACTTGCAATTAAAAAACAAAAACAAAAAACCTTAAATAATACTGTTGCAGTTTGAGATTTACTTAGGTAATGGAAAGAGGCTTTGGAGTAAAAAAGCTGATTTTTTTTCTCATTTGCAAAGGGGATTATACTTAACTTTTGTGACTATTAAAAATACTAATATATATATATATTTTATACATTTTTTTAACATTTCTTTTTTAATTTACTTATTTTCAGAGAGAGGAGAAGGGAGGGAGAAAGAGCAATGTATGGTTGCCTCTCACATGGCCCTCACTGGGGACCTGGCCCGCAACCCAGGCATGTGCCCTGACTGGGAATTGAACTGGGACCCTCTGGTTCCCAGCCTGCGCTCAATCCACTGAGCTACACCAGCCAGGCTAAAAATACTAATATATTTAAAGAATAGGTGTTGAGTAGGCTCTCAACAAATGTAATATTAATAATATTAGTCTCTTTTTGTTTTTTTGACATAATAAAATAGATTTTTTTTTATTGTTCAAGTACAGTTGTCTCTATTTTCCCCCCATCACTGCCCACACCCCAGCCATCCCCATCTCCCACCCTATATCCTACCGCCATTTGGCTTTGTCCATGTGTCCTTTATACATGTTCCTTGATATAATATTAGAGTCTTATTAGAAGTCACTCCCACCCCCTCCAACTTCAAGGAGTGGATAGCTGGATTCAGGGATGCCAAAGTTAGCAAGGCTGCCATCTTGTGGTAATTTATTGACACACTGTTGAAAGTCATTTAGCATATTTGGGTGTTTTTTTTTTATTGTATTTTTTCCATTACCATTTAGTCCCTTTATACCCCTCTTCACACCCCCCCACAATCACGACACTTGTCCATGCCCATGGGTCCATTTTCCTTTTTGCTCAATCCCTCCACCCCCTAACCTCCCCTCTTAGCTGTCATCCTGCTCTTTATCTATGAGCCTGTCTCTATTTTGCTTGTAAATTCAGTTTGTTCATTAGATTCCACATATGAGTGAAATCATATGGTATTTGTCTTTCTCCGAAGATAACATAGGCAGTGAAATCTCAGACATAGCTAGTAGCAATATTTTATCAGATATATCTCCCCAGGCAACGGGAAAAAAAGAAAAAATAAATAAGTGGGACTACCTCAAACTAAAAAGTCTTTGCACAGCAAAAGAAATCATCAACGAAATACAAAGACAACCCACAGAATGAGAGAACATATTCACCAATACATCTGATAAGGGGTTAATAGCCAAAATTAATTAAGAACTTACAAATCTCAACACTAAAAAAACAAACAACCCAATTAAAAAATGGGCAAAGGACCTGAATAGACACTTCTCCAAAGAGGACACACAGATGGCTAATAGACATGAAAAGATGTTCAATATCACTAATCATCAGAGAAATGCAAATTAAAACTACAATGATATTACCTTACACCAGTCAGAATGGCTATCATAAATCAATAAACAACAAGTGCTGGCAAGGATGTGGAAAAAGGGGAATCCTTTTGCATTATTGGTGGGATTGCAGATTGGTACAGCCACTGTGGAAAGCAGTACGGAGATACCTCAAAAAATTAAAATTGGATCTGCCTTTGACCCAGTGATACCACTTCAGGGAATACAAGGTCTGTCCAGAAGGTATCCAGCCATGTAATGTGAAAAATAGAGACATTTATTGTAAAAGATACAAGAAACATTGTACATAGGACAATGACGCCTCAGTCCCTTTCAAAGTAGGCACCTTGGGACCTAATATCATTCTCTCAGTCCCCATCAGCTGCCTCGTGATATTTTCCTGAATCTCATGGATGGCCTGAAATTTCTTCCCTTTCAAAGGTGATTTTAATTTTAGGAAAAGCCAGAAGCCACAGGGTGCCAAATCTGGGCTGTAGGGGGTAGTGAGTCACCTGGGTGATTTGCTGTTTTGCCAAAAAACTCTGCATGAGCTATGATGCGTGAGTGGGTGCAATGTCGTGATGAAGCTGTGGCCTTCTGAATCATATGAGTAGTTTCCATGGAGGAATGGTCAAGCTTAACACAAAATGTGATGCAGATTTGTTGCTTTACTTGCTCACTCATTTTGAAAGTGACAGCTGCACAGTACACACGCTCACTTAACGGTGTCTACTGCCCCCACTGACTAGTACAATGAAGTTGTCATTGTTCACACATGCACATTCCAGTCCACTCTCCTTGGCTGCCAGGTTACAATGTCTGGACTTTTTCCAGACAGACCTCAGATATTTGAAGGAGCCCCAAACACTAATTTGAAAGAACATAAGCACCCCTATGTTCACTGCAACATTATTTACAATTGCCAAGATATGGAAGCAGCCCAAGTGTTCACGAGTAGATGGGTGGATAAAACAACTATGGGACAATTACATAATGGAATACTGCTTATCTGTAAAAAAGAAGAAAATTTTACTCTTTATAAC
Organism: Micronycteris hirsuta; assembly: GCA_004026765.1. Lineage (NCBI taxonomy): Eukaryota > Metazoa > Chordata > Mammalia > Chiroptera > Phyllostomidae > Micronycteris > Micronycteris hirsuta. The sequence continues at coordinate 51,175 of PVJI01005012.1, forward strand.
AGTATGGATGAACCTGGAGAACGTTACGCTAAGTGAAATAAGCCAGTCATTTAGCATATTTGACGCCAGATACTCAAGAACCTAAAACTACATGAAAGGACGGTAGACACCAGAGAGCCATTGGGATGAAGGTAATACCAAAGACAGGGGACAAAAGTAATTCATTGTTGGAAAGCGCAAGAAATGAAGAACCTAAGACTGAGCTTTAGGAACTGTAACATGCACAGAGAAGTCAGGAAAAGAAACAAAAGAAGTGACTGAAGAGGAGAAGTAAACAAGTAGTTCAGTGTATCACTCAAGCCAGGGCTGACATATATATTGTGCTGATAGCTAACCTGATCCTGTCCTTTATTTTTCAAGACTTTGACAGCCAGTAACAAAAGCCAAATGACACCATAATCCTTATAATACTATTGCCCAGGCTACTCAAATGCTACCATTCCTCTTAAATCAATGTTTTACCTTCCTTCTACATCTTATTACACTATACCATTGGTAAGAATCTTCGTAACTATGAGGCTACTACACGTCAAGGCTTATCATCACTCCATTTACCACCAAGAAGGGGTCCTCATTGCTGTCCGATCCAGTTGCAGAATCCCATCCCGGGACTCTGTTTTCTAAGGTCACTTCTACTACCAAATCTTTTAGACTTAATTACCCCCAAAAGCAAAGCGTGAGACAAGGACTTACAAACAAGTATTTTATTTTCCGAAGTGATCCAAAGGAACATGAGTCAAAGAGTAGGAAGAGTAAAACAGATAAGTCGGAAAAGCTAGTCCAAGGATGAGCGATCTAGGTTACCGCTTTGGGCACGTAGGGGTCTATTTCCCTGTAAATGTTGTGATGCCGAGTGGAATGTGCCTCTCAATTGTCCAGCCAAGGTAAGGAAGAAGGAAGTATTCATTCACCAGCTCCTGTCTTCACTAGTCAAGGGTTAACTCCTTTGCACTTTCGAGTTGGCACTTTCAGGGTGACACATGAGTCATGGCTGTGCAAGTCCTCATGGGCGTCCCATGAGGTGAATTCCATGAGAGAATCCCTGAGGCCAAAAGCAAGAGATACTTGGAGAAAGAAGTTGAAGTTTTGAACTGTCAGGTCACATCTGCATGCACCTGGTAGCCACAAAAATGACTGGAATAGAAAGGTAGGCCAATATGCACCAAAGTGCCCATATGTGGCCAGAAACAAAAGAAAACACCTTGCCAAATTGAAGTCCTAGCCTATAGGATGCACTGTGAGTTCTGAACCAGTAACCAATGTGTGGTGGTGTTTCATTCATAGCCAAAATAGATGGAGCCCAGAAGAAAAAGGGTAAAGGTGGAGGGGCAATTCTATTATACCAAATTGACTACTTTTAAATGTTTATCTTCATGTATCTGTGATTCTGAGCATGGCTAGTCATATATTTTCTTAGCTTCTGGAGAAATGCTTTCACCAGAGGACATGAAAATAGTTTCATTGGATTGGAAACTAAGGATGGCATTTGCCAATTTGGGCTTTCATGACAGTAGGTGAATAGATGGGAAAAAAAAGGTGAATTCAGTGGTGTGCTAGAGCCAGCTCATATAGGCTTACAAGGGTCAATTCTGTGCCTATATTAGTTTCCTATCATTTCTGTAACAAATTACCCCAAGTTTAGTGCTTAAAAACAACACTAATTCACAAATTTATTACCTTATAGTCTGCAGATCAGAAATCCAAAAAGAGCTAAAATCAAGGTATCAACACAGCTGTGTTCCTTTAGCAGGCTCTAGGGGGAAAATCTGTTCCTTGCCTTTTCCAGCTTTTAGAGGCTGCCCACATTCCTTAGTCACATCACTGTGACTTCTGCTTTCATTGCTACATCTCTTTTTCTGACTCTGCCTCTTATGCTTCCTTCTTTGCCTTATAAGCATCCATGTGATTGCACTGGGCCTACCTGCATAATCCAGGATACCGTATTTTTCAGACTATAAGACGCATTGGGCCATAGGATGCACCTAGGTTTTAGAGGAGGAAAATAGGGGAAAAAATTTTGAAGCAAAAAAATGTGGTAAAATATTTAATAACATAAATGATATTTCACCAATGTAAATGTAAACAGCCAGGTAAGCTACATTCAGACTGTAAGACGCACCCCCATTTTCCTCCCAAATTTGGGGGGGAGAAGTGCGTCTTATAGTCCAAAAAATATGGTAGTCTCCCCATCTCAATATCCTTAATTTAATCACATCTGCAAAGTCGTTTTTGCCATGTAAAACAGCATATTCCCAGGTTCGAGAGATTAGGATATGGACATCTTCGGAGGGGCACTATTCCATATACCACAGTGCATTTTTCTCAACCCTATATTCAGTGACATAACATTGGTGATTTAAAATTGGCCCTGGTGGGAATATTTATACAGTAAAAACTAGCAAAATTTGCAAATCAGGTGTTTTACCCCTGGAGAGCTTGCTGTTAAACTTTTATCTAGATACCTCTGATTGTGCTGATTGACTGGGGTGAGTGAGCCTATTATGAAGGCAAAACAGAATTGTCATATAGAGGAAGGGAGGATTATGGATACAATTAAGAGGATACCTAGGGGACCTCCTACTCCTGATATGTTTAGTGAAGAATATTATAGGAATATCATATAAGCAGGACCACCAAGGTCTCTAGTCCTTCAAGAAAGGTCACCTCTAGAAAGCTTCTTTCTTTTTTAATTGACTTTTTAAAAAAGATTTTATTTATTCTTTTTTAGAAAGAAGGAAAGAGAAGGAGAAAGAGAGGGAGAGAAATATCAATGTGTGGTTGCTTCTTGCGCTCCCTATACTGGGGACCTGGTCCGCAACCCAAGGATGTGCCCTGACTGGGAATCAAACCAGCAACCCTTTGGTTCGCAGCCAGCGCTCAGTCCACTGAGCTACACCAGCCAGGGCTAGAAAGCTTATTTCTATGATTAAGTTGTAGTTAATACAATAAGCAGAAGTGACATATGCCACTTCTGGATCAGGGCCTTTAAAACAGTGGCATGCCTCCTTCACATCCTCTTCTCTTCCCATCACTATGACCCCGAGGAACGGAGGTGCTGATTGAAGACAAAGAGAACATGTAATGGGTAGTGGATATGTGAAGTCAAAACTATTCACTAAGCCCGGCTGGTGTAGCTCAGTGGATTGAGCGCGGGCTGGGAACCAGAGGGTCCCGGTTCAATTCCCAGTCGGAGCACATGCCTAGGTTGCAGGCCAGGTCCCCGTGAGGGCCATGTGAGAGGCAACCATACATTGCTCTTTCTCCCTTCCCTTCTCCTCTCTCTGAAAATAAATAAATAAAATCTTAAAAAAACAACAACAAAAAAAAAAACTATTCACTAAGGCCTTGCGGCAGCTGGAGAAAGGTTTCTTGCCACGCCAGTGCAACAGTTACATACTGTATAGCTAATTTTCTTCTCCTTTCCTTTCCTCCCCCCATATATGTAGGGTATGGTATGTTTTGGTAGTTGACTCTAAAGTTCAATCCAGAGACTGAAGAACACTGAAGCAGGATCATTATGGAACTGGAGGAAGAATGAACATTATTCAGTGATCCTGGACTTGAAGCTGGATCATGTATTTGATGAGACTTCAGTTGATTCCTATTTTGGGGGTGGGGGATGCATATAATGATGACAGTTTAGGTAAAAGGAGGGTTGTTTTAGTTATGAGTTTTGTTTTGTTTCATTTTTTTTGAAGTGTAAGTATAGAAAGAAGGGTGTGTGATGATGTTGGCCAGTCCCCGGGGTTTATTATTGTGGACTCCTATCATTCTTATTGGACATTCAGCATCTGCATCCCCTTCATATATCTGGGCAATATCTCAAACGGGGAGAGATTGCATTTTATACTATTAAAGCTAACACTGCTCGCTGTCACTTTCCTAGTGTCACAGACCCAGTCAATCCCATCCTCTTTAGTTTGGGTTCCCTGGGACAAGTGAAGTGGGGAAGACAGAAAAGCCGATAAAGGTTCATTAATGAGTGGGTTACTGCTGTAGATAACCATGGGCTCAGTCCCTATGGGGACTTCCAGAAGCAGTGTGAAATGAACACGTTGGAAGTGTCCCTCTGAGGAATAGGGAAGCTGAAATATTTGTGGTTCTGGCTATGTGGCTATGAGACAGAAAGCAGGATATGGTTTGTGGAGTTCCTTAGAAAACTTAGCTTTCTAGATTCAGATACTGACCCTTCCCCTCCTTCTTTCCTTAACATGATAGGATGGCTTGGGCTACAACAGTCAACTTGCAACTATAAGAATAAGTCAAACTGCATCAGAGATATCAACTCCGGTATTACTGAGGCAGTAAAACTGCCTACCTCCATTCTTCTTGTATATGAGAAAAATATACTTCGTTTTAAATGTCACCACAGTCAAGTTTTCTATTATCTGCCACCAAAAACATTCAGGTCCCTAACTGATTTATCTAATCTTACTTGCAGCCAAGGGCACAGGCCACAACTTGGAATTAAAAGGCAATGATATAAAGAAGCAGACATTGTGGGCAACCTTTCTTGTTATGGAACAGTAGTGGCAGTAGCCAGATCTTAACCACTACATTATATTGCCAATATTCCTTTTGCCAACTTGTTATTTTTGGACTTGAAGCCCTAAGACAGGCTGGAGCCTGGGGCCCAGCCGAGGCGGGGAAGAAAGATGGGCTTACAGGGATTGTTGTCTGTCATCAGCCCCTTCTGGCAGGGGGATATAGGATCTGCCCAAACACAGACAGGCTCTGCGCCAGGCTGCACAGATGCAGGCGATCCTCTGTGCCAGGCCAGGAAGCACTCCAGATGAACCGCTAGACTTCTGTGTCTGAAATTCTGAGAGATAAGGAAGAATCTTGGGTGGCACTCTCAGAGACAAAGCAATTCTGCAGGCTTAGAAATGTGCTGAAATCTAGGCAAAATGAGAAAATGGCAAAGTACATGAAGAGGGGGCATGTGTGAGTCATTCAACTCTGTTGTCAATTCTTGTTTGCAAAATGATTAACTGCGCTCTTTTCCCCATCTCTTCCCAAGGCTGGATTTTGAAGTCTGAGGCTCAAAACTCTGAAACCCTGATCCAGTCTTCCTCCCGTCTTGCATTCACCCATGCTGCAAGTGTCAGAGCCACATTGGCCCCTCTCACCCTTTTCACGTAGTCGGTATTTCCCATAAATATCTACTGAGTATCAATTTTAAGCCAGGGAGGCAAGGACTCTAACCTCAAGGTACTTACAGAGAAAGAAAACATTATAAGACAATTGCTGAAATAATTAATTAAGATCGTGAGACCTGCCAAAGTAGTATTCAATGGGAGTGTATCCCTAGGGAACTACATCTAGACGGAAGGTTTATTCAAATCATTCCCTTCGTCTTACTCCTTATCCTCCTCACTATTCTCTTTATAATTAAGAATGGTGTCTTCCGCATTGTCCCCTCTCCTGCATCCCCAAACCATAGCCTTGTTTCAGGCCTTCAATACATTTTTGTATCTATCTGCCTTTTTTTTTTTTTTTGCTTACTCAAGCCCTTGCTCTATACCACAGCTAAAAGTGTATTTCCAAATGAAATCTGACCAGTCTTCCTTGCTTTCACATTGAGGTTTCACCTCTCCTGCCTGGCGCAGCTTGCTCAACTTTTGTTTACTTTTTTTTCAAGGCTTATCTCCTGTTTCTCTCCTACAGGAATCTGTCACCTCAGCCAGTCACAGGTTGTCATCTCCACTCATGTTTGCTCTGCAATGTTTTACCCATCTATCTCAGCCTAGTATATGACTATTCTGAAATCAAGGGTCTCACTGAACATGTGCTTGATGAGAGTCCCCCCATCGATGAGGCATTGGATACTGGGCACTGGATAAGATCAGTGAGGAGGAAAAAGCTGGAAGCCAGTAGTCAGCCCCTGTTCTGATAACCACCCCAGATGGCAATACCTACCTGTTTCCACAACAGACTAGAAGTTCCATGAGGGCAGTGACAGGGTCTGACTGTCCACTGCTGTGACCCTAGTTGTGCCTGGTACAGAGTAGCAGGGTGCCTAGCACAGAAGAAGAACTCAATAATTTTTTTCTGCGTATAAATAAAAGTGACAGATACTCTTAAACTGCCTCCCTCTAGAATTATTTAAGTGCATATGGTTAGAGTCTTTAAAAGATTAGAAGTTTCTTGGGGCAGGAGTTGTGCCTTACTCATGTATGTACTCTTTACAAAAAAAAATCACTTTATGAAGTGGTTTCACATGTTATTCCTTGTTTCTTATTACAACCTTATGAATTAATATCTCAATTTTATAGATGGAGAAACTGTCTTCCTTCCTTTCCTCCTTCTCCTTCCTGTTTCCTCCTGTCTCTCCTCTTCTTCCAGGATGCATATGTGGTCTAGGTATTTCCTATCTGTAATTGAGGTATTTAGGTCTAAATGTAGTGGTGATTTCAATAAAGGACAGGGAGGCTATTTGCTCTGGGTCGTACATATGTGAAGCACTCAAATGCAACTTTTTGATGTTATGTCTGAATAGAGTCAAAGTTTGTGTGTTGTGCTTGTGACAGTGTTTTTTTGTTAAATGTAAACATTTAAAATCTGCAGTTTTTGTACAATATTTTGTCATTTTTCTTTTAAACATACTAGGAGTCATAAAATTGAGAAGAGGTCCAGGCTCAGAGAAATTAGGTAATGTGATAGTCTGACCCCTAGTTAAGGGCCTAAGCCAGGACTAAAAAAACCCAGGATGTCTTATTCAGAGGAGAAGCAACACTACTCCAAAACTACTCCAAATGATTTCAGTATGGTCTATATATAGACGTTAAGCTCATGGGATTTAGAGTCAAATGTGTTCCTTTCAAAGGTACAACAGTTACTTTTTGACCTTGGCAAATAATTCAGCTTCTCATTTAAAAACTGTAGGTAATTGTACCTACTGCAGAGTGTTCCTATTAGGGTTAAATGAAAATGCACATGAAGGATTCAGTACAGGCCTGGTACGTAGTCAGCGTGCAGTAAATGGTAATTCTTATCATAATAAGTCTATTTGTTGAATGAGTGACTCTGGCATATAACGCCTGTATTCAACTTGAAAATTGGAACTATCACAGTCGTTCGACTTTAGGAATGGGAACTACAGAACTCGCCCTCTCACCCCCCGGAAATAAATCTTTGTGGGAGGATAATAACTGGTTGGAAAATGTAAGCCTTGAGGCAACAAAGCTCTGATCCCCAGGCTAGACGAGCAAGGAAGCCAAGCTTCCACTGCGGGGTGCAGCCACCGTGCACAACCTCCCGCGAATCGAGTGGCAGCTGGTTGGGCACGCCCAGCACAGGGAAAGGCTGCTTCAGAGGCCGGGTTTTAGTGGAGTGGAGCAGTATCTCCTTTAATTTCGCTCGTCTAATTCTCAGGGGCCACACCCAATGCGCCGGAGGAATGACTCCAAAACCGCGGGGCGGAGGCTTCTGCGAGGTCCCAGACCTGACCATCTATGGTCACAGATAGCACCGAAAAAACAGGAAGTGGGGCGAGCTTCCACCTTCCCAGTGCAGGCAGAGCAAGCGAGCGAGGCATTGGCAGGCACGCCCCAAAACCCGGGGCTGAGCCCACCACGCTCACCCACCGTTTCCCTACACCCAGCTTCTGCAGGCCCAACCAGTACACTGTCCCAGACCAACGACCTCCCTACGTCACAAACGAGGAATCCGAGGTACGCATGCCTAGAGGGAGGCAGAGTTTAATCTCTATCCTCACGCAGAAAAACCTACCCTCCTAGACCCCTTTCGGACCGCTGTTGAAAGGAACCGGCCTCTGCCATTGGGTCCAAACTGATAGGAGAGTTAACCACTCACCTGTCCTCCTTCTCCGGAGGTGGAGTTTAGCCTTTAATTTCGTCCCTTCATTGGTCCGGTCGGTTGCGTCTCTTACGGTTGAAGGAGGTGTGACTAGCCTAGAGTACGCCCCCAGGGTAGCTTCCGTCCTGGGGGCGGGGCTCTTTTGCAAGTGCCCTCCGGGTTAGCGAATAGTCTCCCGAGTGTGGTGAATAGGGGGTGGAGTCACGAGCGGGGCAGACAGACTTCCTCTCCGGCCCTACTCTAGACAGCTGTTTCAGCCGGCCGTTCATTTCCTGTGGGGGTGCCGCGCCCAGTGAGGGCCCGGAAGTGGGTCGCGCGGAGGTTGCTGGGCGGTTCTTGCCGGAAGTGGAGAGCGGCTGTTCGCAGTCCGGAGGTGAGACAGAGCTCCGAGGTGAGGGTCCGCTGCCGGGTAGGCACTAGGATCCCGTCCGCGACCCACTGACCCCTGGTGCGTTTAATGGCCTACGTTTCTGGCCTATGCGCGCGTGGTGCATCTTGCTGAGGGGGCTGGGGCGGAGGCCCTCAGGCCGACCTGGGATCCTGGGCGCGGTCTCTTGAGGTGGGGCCGGGGTGACCAACTGAACGGTGTTTCCTGGGGAGGCCCTTAACGCTGGGTTTCTCAGTCCAGGTCATCATCTTCAGCGGAGGCCTGATTTCTGAGGTGTCCTAACTGAAAGGAACCTCCGAGACCTTAGTAGTTTTCTTATCCCCCTTTCGCCCCCATTACACGGATGGGTAAATTGATCCCAGAGAGAAGAGGCTGGTCTACGATCACATAGCGAATGAGGGAAAGAATTAGAATCATGACTTTAGTTACCTAAATCTAAGCCCCAGATCCTTCCCATGTCCAGGGAGCCTCTCCGTCTTGGAGCGGTCTTTCAGTTGGTGGCATTTCTTGGGCAACTGCAAATTAAAGGCCACCAAGGGAAAGGCTGCTTGGAACTTCCTTTTTCTTTTTGTAATGCAGCTTGTTTGGAATGCCTGGGGAGTTTTTAAAAAGAGAGGGGCAGGTTGGGCAGATTCTTGTATTTGCGCTCAGAGAGTCTTCTCTTCCACCTAGTCTGTTGCTCTTATTCTGAATAGTCAGATTAACTTTATTGAATGTGTTGCATGCTTCTGGTCCTGAAATCAGATGGCTCAGCTTTGGTCTTACCCCACTGCTAAGTAGCTATAGAGGTCTTATTTAACCTATTTTTAAATCATTTTTTGAAAAATCTTTTAAGCGGAGCCCTGGCTGGTGTAGCTCAGTGCATTGAGCGCGGGCTACGAACCAAAGGGTCGCGGGTTCAATTCCCAGTCAAGGCACAGGCCTGGGTTGCAGGCCAGGTCCCCAGTGGGGACCACGTGAGAGGCAACCACACATTGATGTTTCTCTCCCTCTCTTCCGTTCTGTCTAAAAATAAGTAAATAAAATCTTTAAGAAAAAATCTTTTAAATAGAGATCTCTATTCATTCTACAGAATTAAATTTAGTGCAAATGTGTTTATTCTGTCTCAGGCACTCTGCCACATCCGGTAATGCAGTTTTGAAACAAAATCAGCTAGAGCCTGCCATCAGGGAGCTGTTTGCAGGGACATTTAAGAAGTAGTTATAGCCCTGACCGGTGTAGCTCGTTTGGGCATCATCCCACAAAGCGAAAGGTCGCAGGTTGATTCCTGGTGAAGGGCACACGCCTGGGTTGCAGGCTAGGTCCCAGTCGGGGCACCTTCGAGAAGCAACCAGCTGAAACACATGAATGTTTCTCTCCCTCTGTCTCTCCCTCCCTTCCCTTCTCTCTGAGAATAAGTAACTGAAACCTTGAAAAAAAAAAGTTATGAATGTGATGAGTCTTAGGAAAGAACAACAGAACTATGGAAGTATGGAACACAGGAAGTTTTTTGTAGGGATCCCTGTTAAAGTGAAAAACGCGGCAGCCCAGCACATTCATCATGCAATTATTTCTTGAGCCTTTAATATGTCTGAGGCACATATTAAATGAGGCTCTTGGCCCTGGTTGCTAAGAATACAGTTGTTATGGAGTGGAGGAGGGCGCAGACAAGCAAAGCAGGGATGGCTTACAATGTTATAGTGCACTGTGAGCATAGGGTTTTGAGACAATAGAGGGGAGTGATATCTGAGCCAGGTTTTCAGGCTTTGAGGAGGAAATGGGAGGCTAAGTCTTAGCCATGCGGTGAATCTGGAAAAGAGATTTCCATGCAAAGAATACAAGTGCAAGGACATGGAGATCTGGACACATGAAAGACATGACTAGTTCAACGAGACTAATTCTGGTAATGCTTGGAGAAGTGAGGAAATAGGAAGTGGTGGGGGTCAAATATGAAGATCTTGTAAACCATGCTAAGGCGTTTGGATTTGACCCTGGAAGCTATGGGGAGACTTTGAAGGGTTTTGTGTAGGAAAATGATGTAGTCAGATTTATGTTTTAGAAAGTTCAGTCTGTCAAGTGGGAAGAGACATGATGAGGATGTAGACCAGTGGTTGGAAGCTGTTGCCATGATCTTGACTTGAACTAAGACAGTGACAGTGGGAAGGAGAAGAGGAATCAGATTTGAGTGATATTAAAAAGAGGGAATCCATAGAACTGGAGGCTGGTTGTTGAAAGGAACGAGGAAATAAAAGTAGTCTGGGATGATTGCCTGGTTTTATAGCTTAGGAAACTGGGTGGTAACATTCACCAAGATAGGTAATGTGAGAGGGAGGGATGAGTTAGGGAAGTAGTATGGAAAGAAAATTAATTTTGGACATACTGAGTTCAAGGAGTTTGCAGCACATGCAAGCAAAGATGTCTAATAAAGTATCCCGACTAGTGGAAACAACAAGAGCAAAGATGTGGAGGCAGGAGAGGGTTCATGTTGTTCAGAGAAGTACTGGAACCTGGAGTTTGTGGCAGAAGATAAGACCAGAAAAAAGGTAGATGCCTGCCAGCTTTTGAATGACTTTTGATGACTTGTTTGAATGTATTTGTATTTTATTCTGTGGTTGGTAGTTTGCTTATTGCTTGAGTTGCTGCAGTCCAGCATAAAGAAATTTCTGTAGCAATTTCCTGCCCCGGCCAGATAGCTCAGTTGGTTAGAGTGTCATCCCCATATACCAAGGTTGCGTTTTTGATCCTCCAACAGGGCACATACGAGAATCAACCAACGAATGCATAAATAAGTAGAATAGAGAGTCGATGTTTCTGTCTCTCCTGCCCACCCTTCCTCTCTCTAAAAATCAATAAATTAAAAAAAAAAAAGAAGGGATTTCCTGCCTTTTTCTTCCTCCAAAATACTTTATCAATCAGGTGGACATAATTTATGTCTCAGAGAAGGTTAAACAAAATGGTAGCAGTGAAAACACTTTGTCAAGCACAGCCTTTCATGCAAACTGAAACGGAGGTGGTGGTAAGATTTGCTGAATGTATTTTTGCCTTGAGGAGGTTAGCTGCTTAGTTTGTAAAGTGTTTTGTTTCCATACTGAGAGGGGTGATCTTTATTCTCATCCTTTTTCTTGGTTCTCACCCTTTATCTTGGTTATATATACTTTTGTATAGTTGCAATTATTTTTTTAACCAGGACTAAGCCTTTAAGAAGTGACTTCCTCATTTCAGTTTCCCATGAAGCATCGTGAGTCAAAGATTCATTTTACTTAAAAGAGCAAATGCAAAGAGTCATTGGAAATTGAGCCCTCTGGTTTGAAATTTAATTCTGAGATTCAAAATCTGATGATTCTCAAGCCATATCTTACCCAGTCCTAGTGATCATTCCTTTGAATTGTTGTCATGAGTTTCTTTCTTTACTTTATACTAACCTGGCTTTCATGCCTATACTTCAACTTCTCTACCACAACCAAACCAAACTAATCTTAAAAAGAGTCTTTTTCATCTAATTACCCTTTACTGGTTTCATATTGTCAAAAGTCAAGTCTAAACTTCATTGTCTGAGTTACAAAATTCTCTACAACTGGACCCTTATCTTAATTAGTTTTCATTGGATGTTGCATTTTGACATTCTAATTTAGAAAGTCCTAAACTTCCATATTAGCATTTTATTTGTACCTGTAGTACTTCCCTTTTGCTCCTCATTACATTTAGGACAGCGTTTCTTAGCCTTGGCACAGTTGACGTTTTGGGCTGAATAATGTTTTGTTGTGGGGTTTTCCTGTGCATTTTAGGGTTTTAGCAGTATCTCCGGCCTCTACCCATTAGATGCCAGTAGCACTCCCTCAATCGTGACAACCAAAAATGTTTTCAGACAATGCCAAATGTTTCCTGGAGGACAGAATTGTCCCTGATTGAGAGCCACTGCGTTTAAAAGTATCATAGCTATGATTGTACAATGTCTTATCCAACTAATTTCTCTGAGGGCAGGCTCCATGGCCGTGCTTAGCAGGCACATGAGAAGCACTGAATACCTTGCAATGAATGAGTCATGTGTTTCATTGAGATGGCAAGAATTAGTGTTTATTCAAGAAATTCATGGGTGGTCCTTGAAGGACTTGCCTTTTTGTTTTGTTTTGTTTTTCTCATCAGAGGATGTGATCTTAATAGAGAGATACTACTGGTTTAGGGACTCACTAGAAGAAAGCTTTGTGTTGACAGTGAAAGTTGGGAGATTTATACAGGATGGGGAAAAAGTAGGTTTACAGTTGTGAGTACACAAAACAGTTTATTCTTGTATGATTATTTATTAATTATTGTATTATTTTTCATATGAACAACTGTAACCCTACTTTTGCCACACCTAGTATGTCCCCTATATTGGGGAATATATAAATTCCTGTTTTGTTCATGTTGCCTCCATTTAGACAGTTTGGTTTAGTGGACAGGGATTATCACTTATTTTAAATTGCATATAGTTTATGATGAACTCAATGTTTATTTTGATTGATTAAACTGTTCTAGTTTTATCGTCTTTAATGTAGCTATAGCATCTATCATGAAACTTTTTTCTTGATAAACTACCATATAAGCCCCATAAAAAGAATCATGGCTCTAAAAATATTCCTCATGTACAACGCAGCTTTGTGTGCCTTGTGTTACCAAACCTGTCATGTCAGACTCTTCCATCCGACTGGAAAATAGTTATAGTTGAAATGTTTCATGGAAGGAATGAGCTTCCTCTTTTGTTTGTTTTTTCTCTTTTTCCTCCAGAGGTCATGAAAATTCCTGTAGTTAAGTTAATTATAGACTTATAGTCACAGATCTTTTCATACATTTAATTGTAGCTGAGTCATGGCTAGGGACAAATGACATCCTTGAATCTATCTTTATGTATGAGAATGGGAGATGCCCTTCTGTTTAAAGCAATTGCCCAGTTGAAATCAGCCAATGCAGTTTTTTCCTTAATACAACATCAAAGATGCCTGCTAAATGCTCTTAAGCAGTTAGTCCTTGTAATCCTTGAATGTAAGAGAGAGAGAGGAACCTATTGCCACACAAAGTTACCTGTTTGCCCCAGACCATCGAAACAGCTAGTTCCCAAGTCTGACTTCAGCTTGTACACTATTACTAGCTTTACTGACTGACTCCTGGAGTTTCAGATAGAGGACCATGTTAAGGAGGGAACAGGAGACTAGTGCTGATACTGAATTGGATTCTTTCCCTCCCTAGAAGATAGACCTTTCTTTCTCTTAATCTAAGCCTCAGGTGGCAATGACTCAGACACTAAATGTCATTGGTTTCATCAGTGAAACCAAATGCTTGGAGAAGAACAGTGGCTCCTGATTTGGGTTAGATTTAGATGGCATCTTTACTGGGGCAAAGTGGTGTCTGTTTGGTTTCTGGGTGAAAACAGCCAACTTGTAAGTGTCTCTTATTAGCATGTCTAGGTTTTGCTTTGTGACATGTTAGAGCTTGGTGGTGAGAATTTCTATATTGTTAGGAATAGAACTAACTAGTGCCTTATAGCTCAGTGGTAGCTTTAGAGATATGGCCAAATGGAGCTGTTTTGTTTTCATTATAAAGAAATAGTAGAACTTTGTTTCTTTCTTTTCTTTTGCTCTTTTTTTTTTTCGAAAATGCTTTTAGAAAGGCAGGAACAGTTTATTTTTATTTATTTATTTTAGAGAGAGGGGTAGGGAGGGAGAAAGAAAGGGAGAGAAACGATGTGCACTCAGTTGCCTCTTGCATACCCCCCAACAGGGGACCTGGCCTGCAACCCAGCCATGTGCCCTGACTGGGAATCGAACCAGTGACCTTTCAGATTGCAGGCCAGTACTTAATCCACTGAGCCACACCAGCCAGGGAAAGAAATTATTTAACTGTTAAAGAAAGTTTGGAAAGTAGAGGGGCAAATTATTATTCAAAACCTCATCACTCTGATGTGACAAATACTTTAAATTTTGTTTTTTTCAAGTCCTTTTCCACAGTGCATTTAGCTATTCCGCTATAATGAGAAGTCTAAGCTAACACTGTAGTGAACATCTTCCCACCTATCATTTTCCCCCATATTGGGATTACTTTCTTAGGATAACATCTAAGGAAGAGAATTACAAAGTCAAGGCCAAGAGAAGCATTTTGAAACAGATCAGTAGTGCTACCATAGAATACAGGCTGACTTGTATAGTTGTATAGTTTCTTTCTTTTCATTTTCACTTAAGGTTATGACTTAGAGGAGCAACTGCCAGACAAAGTAGAAAACATTTTAAGCGTAGCAACTTCCTACTCATAGAAATTCATACAACTGGCTTAATTGCCTGATGAGATGAGACAAGAACTGCAGGAGTAACCTGGTTCCATTTACTTCTGGATCATTTCCTGAATAGGCAGAAGGAACTGGGTTGCTTGAATTGTTAGAATGATGAGAGTATGGAGCAGCTTTGACAGGTATCCCTAGCCATTTCTGATTTATCTTGATTTCAGACTACAAAAGAAATTGCTGGAGAATCAAGGTTCTAGTTTCTTTTTGCTCTACATGATATCCCTCCAAGAACCTATTCATTTCTTTGCTGATCACTTGCAGACGTTGCTCTCCAGCCTTGATCTTCCCCAAGCTGTATTTCTAACTACTTACCGGACATTTCTATTAGAAGCTTCATCTCTTCACAGTTTACGTATCCAAAACTGACCTTGTCTTTTTGCCCTAACTGGAACATTGCAGAACGTGTTTCTGCTTACAGTGTCCTCATTCTTTTAGGCAACTGGGTTTGCAACTCTGGAGTTATCTTGGACTCCCTCCTCTGAATGCTACTGTACTCAGTGCTACACAGTTATTACTTGTTCTGTGTTTAATGCACACTTGTTTTGTGTGACCTCCAAGGGCGAACCAAGATCAGTGGGTGGAAGTTGCAGGAAAGCCAATTTTGCCTCCATATAAGGAAGAACTTTTAAATACTTTGAGCTGTCTGAATGGAATGGGCTGCTTCCAGAAGTCTTGGGTTCTCCACACTGAAGGCATTTGAACGGAGGCTACCTGACTAACTGCTGGGAATGTTGAAAGGACTGTTCTGGCATCAGATGGTGTTTTTACAAGATGATTTCTACACTCCCTATTAATCCTGAGAGCCAGTGCTTCAATGGAAGGTAGCTTTGTTTGTCCTGCCAGACTCCCTTAGGGTAGAAAAACTGTTTTACCATTCTTTTGTATTTTCATAGCACTTAGTTCAGGTGCTGGTCTCTTAGTTGCCTAAAACTGATTATTTGTAGGTTAATTGATTCTTTTCATTTGGTTTCTAATATCTGGTTAGACACTAGATGTTGTAGGTTTTTAACTTTGAAAAATAAAAAATATTTTTTATAAAGCGACCTTATTTTACAGCTAGATGAACACTAGCTTTTAACCTAACTTAGACCCTGGTATCTTCCATTTTTTCTACATCCCATTCTGTTTATCAGATACTATTTGTAAAATTTTTCTTTCATTGTATTATTCCTTCACTCAAAATTCTTGAATGACTTTACATTTATCACAACATCAAATTCAAATACTGCCTGGCTTTCACTGCCCTCCATAACTTATCCAGTCTTATTTCCCAAGATACTTCATGCTGATGAAGTATGATCTATCTATGCAGGCTAACTTGCTTGTGCTTTCTGTACATAACCTCCTTGTTCTCTCTTTGCTTCTGATTGTTCTCGAAAGTATTCCCTTTTTTCTTTTACCTTTTCTAGCGAGGTGCCCCACTTCTCTTCAGAAACCAGATTACCTTCAGTTCTCATTGACTTCTTCTCAGCTCTCAGACCACATAGTCATTTACACTATAATTCAGAACCATACAGTATTCTTCAAAGAAAAAGTTTTAGTATAAAGTCTGGTACTCTGATGTTCCCTGATTCAGGTGAAGTTGGAATAATTTCTAAACAGTATTTATTACATTGACATTTCATTTGCGTTGTCCTTCACAATAAAAATAAAAGCTTCTGGATGACAGAGACCATGTGTCTTCTGTTTCTTCAGTAGCTGCCACAGTGCTAAGCATTTTCACTTTATGAGCATCGTCAGTGTGCCAGGTTCTTTAATACGCTGCGAATGAATGGGGCTGGGGTTGAGGGGAAGAGAATGGACAAATATCCCTCCTCCTGGAGGTCTGTATTCTAGCACACAGTATGCAATGATAACATTTTACATTTTAACTGCATTTGAAAGCTCCCAGAGTAACTACTTATCTATAAAATGTACTCCTTCAATCCTTACATCTCTGTGCTACGTGAGGATCCATTAAATGGCTGCCTTGAAGTATACGGTTAATATGTGGCAGAGTTGGGACTCAGACCTTGGTCTCCTGAATCCTAGTTTTATTTAGGTTTGTATAATTAGGACCACCTCTCTTTCTGAAGCTTTTATGGTAAATGCTTAAATAGTTGGGAATCTGTACATTTATTTATGAAGCTTACATATAGTTCTTGATTATTGTTAATCAGAAATGGCAAGGAACACTATTAGGTAGACTTTTCTGCTCTGGCAATTCTGTATTTTTTTTGGAAAACCCTTATTTTAAATATTTGCCTTCCAGACATATGTCATCTAGCCTGAATGTGAAAAATATTGGCCTCCATGGAGGAAATTGAAAGCCACTAATAATGTAACTAAAGACACCATAAAGAGGCCTTGAATTCACAGTACTGTGCTCAGCAAGCTGTGCGGACTGGATGCTCTGATGAACCACATAGTCACTTAATTGCTTAAAAGCTATGTGGGGCGGTGGGAAGAAACTCAGACTAGGATTCAGAAAATTTGTGCTCCATACCTAGGTTCTCTCCCCACTGGTTGATTGATATCTGGCAAGCTTTTTCACTTCTGTCAGTTTCTTCATTCTAAAGGTGGGGATCAATATCTTCATAATATACCTCATAGAATTAAGTCTTTTTTAAAAAATGAAGTCTCGATCCACTGATGTAGCTCAGTGGATTGAGCATGGCCTGCAGACCAAACTGCAGATCAGTTTGATTCCCAGCCAGGGCATATACCTGGGTTGCAGGCCAGGTTCCCAGTGGGGGCCATATGAGAGGCAACCACACATTGATACTTCTTTCCCTCTCTTTCTCCCTCCCTCCCCCTCTCTCTAAAAATAAATTTAAAAAAAAAATGAAGTCTTAAAAGAAGCAAGATAGGTGATATTAAAGCATAGCAATAAGAAAGTATTATTTTAAATTAATGTTATGTAATCTAATAAACAAGCTTATTTTCCTATAGAATTGGTTTGAAGATCTCTATAGCAATGTGATTTTTTTTTTGCCCAAGACGGCAGAATTTATTTGAAAGATAGGGTGTTTTGTAAGATCCTAAAGCAGACAAGCAAACAAGAAAAGAAAAGGGAGAAAAACCACTTCTCCCCAAATTTGCTATAGAGAGGAGGTAGCCAAACTTGAGTTGAAAGTAGAAAGCGTAAAGGCCATTATTACTTTTTCCCCCCTCTAAGAATGCTTAGACCAACCTACAGTGTTTAGAGTGCCTAGTCCATTTGTAGTACTGGAATCACAAAGGCAAGACCTGGTTCCTGCCCTGGGGTGGCTTATTGCCTGTTGACTATTAAATAAGTGGGTTTTTGTGTTTTTTTTTTAATAATTACTATTGTTTTTCAATTACAGTTGTCTGCATCCTCTCTAAATAAGTGGTTTTAAACCTGTGTGTTAAATGTGTGGTAGAGATGAGTGCACAGTGTTGTGGGAGCACACACTGGAAATGCTCCTTGAGGAGGTGATACCTCACCTAAGACTTAATGAATGAGAGGAGTTGCAGAGAGAGGGAAAAGCATGCCAAACTAGAAGAGCTTCCTGGAGAAGGTAGCACGTTAGGTGAGTCTTAGAAAGCAGTAGGAGTTCTGAGACGGGCGAATTGGGAAGGGAAAGCAACCAAGCAAAGATGACAGCATTATCAAGGCTCGGAGGTGAGAGAAAGCATGACTCTTTCTGGAAAATGTAAGTTGTCCTGGATTACTGTGGTGTGCTGAGAAAAGGTGTGGCAAGAGATAAAACTGAAGGAGTGGTAGGCATAAAGCAGGACCAGATTATGGAAACGTAGTTTGGACTTTACTCTGAATAGTATTCAAATAAAAGACTATCATAATTCCATTTGCATTTAAGAGGGATCACCGTGGTACAATAATATAGAGACTGGATAAAGAGTGTATTACTGGAATTAGGGGAGACTGGCAAGGAGGTTATTGCAGGAATCCAGGCAGAGGCATAAAGACTTAATTTTCATCCATCAGAATGAAGGGAAGGGGTAATTATTCAAGAGATATGCAAGATGGAGCCTGTGGATTTTGATGGGGAGTAGAGAAGATAATTTAGTTAACACTTAATGGAATTCTTACTATTTTTTACGACTGAGCCAAGTGCCTGGATAGCTATTTCCTCTTGATTCTCACTGTAGCCCTTTGAGTTTTGTATTGCTGTCACCATTACACAGATACGGAAGCTGAGGCTCAGAAAGATTGGTAACACGCATAGTCACAGAGCCAGTGAGTGCTGTTATGTGAACCCCAATCTGTCTGACTTCTCTAAAGACAGTGCTCTTAACCCACTATACTTATTGCCCAACAGTTCCCCAGTTACTAGCTTAGTCAGTCAGGTGATTGATGGTAGTGTTGGATTACTGAGACTGGGGCTTGAGGGTGGGAAGATGATGAGTTCTGTTTTGGACATTTCAGCTTGAGATGCCTTTGGGACATCCATGTATATAGATGTCTAGGAAGAAGCCGTATCTAAAATTCTGAGTTCTGGAAGAGTGGCCTGCACTGGATATGCTGCTCTGGGAGTTGTTGGCCCATAGGTGGTTGTGGTGGTGCCACCCGGCAAGCAGCCTGGGTGGTACTACACTAATGATAGTGGGAGGTTTGGGAGTGGACGTGACCAGCCACCTGAAGAATGTGAATGTGTGGGAAGATAATGAGACAAGGCATGTGTTCTGGTCCTTTCAGTTCTGGGCATTCTTTCCCATATCTCACATTTCATCGCCACCAAGAACAAAAAAGTAGGTACCGTTCTATATTTGGTTAGTGGTAGAATGAGATTAGCTGTAAATGATAGCTGTATTGCCCTTTTCCTTTTGCTTAAGTTAGACAGCAGAACTGTAGCTTATGTAGCAATTAAAACTTATAAGTGAAATAGGGGAAAAAAGGAGCCAAAATCCTATGAAGCTGTATTAAGCTTTTAAGACTGGTAAGTGTTCACTAACCCTGGCGGTCTCTAGAGACGTTTGTACTGTGCTTCCATGTTAACACCAGCCTCAACCTGTAGCATCCATTGTGTATGAAGGGAAAATGTTTTAGAACAGGTGGTATCTGTTAATGGAAGATAGCTTGGTAGTTTATTGCATTTGCCGCCTTTCCCCCTGGTATTTATCGAGTATAGTAAGTTATATGTGAGTGTGTCCCTGGACAGTATGCAGCACGGGCAGCATAACACAAGGGAGAATACATTGGCTGCTTCTAGTCTTCTCCATCTATGAGTAGAGCAGAGAGTTGGAAGCTTCTGCTGCATCTCCAGGCGAGGGAATGGAAAGGTTTATTTGGTTCACATTCTCATTTTTTTCTTTGATTCTCTTTTAAACAACATTCTCTGGCAAGTCAAGGGGCTGAGAGAGACCAGAGCACATATACAGAAAAGAAAGAACAGGGATACTTTATCTTGTGAGCTGCTTATCTCTTCCACAGGAAGGACAATGTGTTAAATTGAGATATTCTGGCATGTCACCTTTGGGCGAATTGTAATTGCTGTGGTCATTTTAGGCAGCTTTCAAGGAGTTGAGTCGATTCAGCTTCAGTTACCTGAACTAATTAATGTTTTGATATGGAATATCTCCAAGTCAAGACTACTTTGATTGAAATTTCACTGATATTTATGAGATTAGTTATGGCCTCAAGCATTTTATGTATATTGATAACATTTAACACTTATTTATGTATATAGTGTGGGCAGCTTTCAGAACACATGTCCCTTTGGAGTTTTGGGATGCTGTACTTCAGGTTCATTAATATCATAAATGTTTATTGAACACCTTCTTCTACCTGTCAGGCAGTGGTCTAGATAGTAGAGCATAATAGGGAACAAGTCAGAGCAGGTCCCTTCTCTGGTGGAACATACTGTCTGTAGGATAGTGGACACTGAAGGAGGCTAGTTCAGATAAAGACTTGTGAAAGATCTGAAAGAAGCTCTCCTGGATGTGTCTGTTTTTCCCTCCTTCACATCCAGATCCCACCCATTCTTATCTGAAGCCTTGCTCAAATGGCAGCTTCTCCATGCTGTGCTTATCTGGTCCTTTCAGCTGTTCTCATCTCTGACATCCTGTTGTTCTTAGGTCACCTATAGTTTTTTCCCCCTATTTTACAGTTGTTAGTTAATGTGCATGTCAAATGTCCTGTATTAGAGTATAAGTTATTGAGGGCATGATAATATCCTATTCATCTTGGTTTTAGGCATTCATGTGCATCCAGCAAGATGTTGTAGGAAAAACACTGAACTTAGAGCCAGACTTGAATTTAAGTACTAGCTTCCCTATTTTCTAGTCATGTGACCATAGGCAAGTCACTTAACTTTGCTGAAATTAAGTTTCCTATCTTTAAGAGTGTAATAATTTTCCTTCTATGCCTGAATAGCTTTTGGAAGGCATAAACGAAGATGATAAATTTGATTCTACTTTGTAAATTCTGAATTTTGTAGTATCATAAATATTCAGTAAATATTTGAGTAAAATTTGCTTTCTGTGAATACCTTTTCCTGGGTAGTTCTCTTGTTTAATGAGGTCTTCATGATTTTGCAAATATGCTAGACTATTTTTCCATCTTATTTTATTATTAAATGATTCTGTTCCTCAGAATTGGCATCCTCTTCACCCCAAATAGTACTCTGTCTTTTCTCCTTAGGTAGGTACGTAATATTAACACAAAAATGACATTTGCTCTGTTTCAGCCGGTGGTACATTATGGCCGACATGCAAAATCTGGTAGAGAGATTGGAGAGGGCCGTGGGCCGCCTGGAGGCAGTATCCCACTCCTCTGACACGCACTGTGGGCATGGAGACAATGCTCCCAAAGGTAAGCAATGCTCAGCCCGCAGGATGCTTTGAGTGAAGACTCAGTGTCTTGGCCTGAAGTTTTCTCTCACAGTGTATTTTCTCCTTTGGAGCTAACTTCCTGAAATGCTTAGTCTAGAAAGTTCATTGCCTGTAATTCTTATTGCTGTGAACAGATAAGGGAGGAAGTGACTTGTGCAGAGAGGCCTGGGGTTAAGTTATTTTAATGCAAGAACTTCCTGCTGTGTGCTATTTCCTGTTCTTTCTTTAGCAGAATGACTCCAGGGTAAGACAAATGACAAGTTAAAATTTTCTCTCTTAAAATGATTGGCAAACTGGCTATTTGGCATATACCCCAACTGAATCATAGAATGTTGGAGCTGAAAGGAACCTTGGGGATCATTATGTTTATTTTCATTTTATATATAAAATTAAGTTCAGGGAGGGAAAAGGTCTTAGTCAAGGGAACACAACCAGTTAGTGTTGGTGTTGGAACTGGAACCTAGGTTTCCTGACTCATTTCTAGTATTCTGTTACGGGTAGCCTTGCCTCTCCACTTTCATATGGAGGTGCCTTTTAACAAATCATGGAATTTCTGCTGCATAACTGATTCTTTGTGGTGGGTCTGTCTGCAGCCGGAGCAGTTCCCTACGTGCAAGCCTTTGACTCGCTGCTTGCCGGTCCTGTGGCAGAGTACCTGAAGATCAGTAAAGAGATTGGAGGAGATGTGCAAAAACACGTAAGGATGTTTAGCCCATTTTTCCTCTTTTAAAAAGGACTGGTGGCTTTCTTCAAATCCTAATCACCCTTGGTTTAAGAGCCCCTTGCAAGGCTCCTGCCTCCTTTGTAGCCAGCTCCTGCCTCGGGTTCAGTCCAGGCACTGGAACTGTTCCTCAGATTTTTCTAGACCCCCTGCTTTTATCACATAATCTGTGAGGGCTTCTTTTATACAGATAACTTGCTTTGTGCATAAAACATGGCTCAGTTCATCTTTATAGGGAGAACTGCTACCAGTCTCATCCCAACATATTATGTAACCAAGCCTAGGGTGGCTTATTCAAAAGAGTCATTATCATGACTTAGCATTTATGAAACTGTGCTTTATAGTTATTGGTTATGCTAATGTGAGTTATTTTCATACTTGCCCCACAACAAGAGTATGAAGTAGATACTGACAGGTTCCACTCCACCCACTTCCTTTCATGTGCTGCCACCACATCGTCACCACCACCCCCCACTTATATATAGATTCTCTTTCTTTGGGACCCAGGATGTTCTTCCTAGTCTTCTCAGTGATTCATTGTAAGCAGTAACCATGTTTGTGATCTTCCTGACCCTTCAGCAGGATTGCTTGCTTGATCTTTGGAGGATCTATTTTGAGCCTCTAGAGAGTGGGACTGGGACTTAAATAGGAGTGCTGGGGACTTGCATTTTTATTTTATACAGTCTGTAACATTTGGAAAAATTGAAAATTATCACTTTTATATTTGAAAAATGCAAATCCAGAAGAAATAGATTATCTTATTTGAATTTTTATATTTTAGTAGTGCTTATAGCCCCATGTTTCTTAAACTTTTTTTTTTTTTTTTAAGATTTTTCTTTATTTTAGAGAGAGGGGAAGGGAGGGAGACAGAGAGAGAGAGAAACAGCAATGTATGGTTGCCTCTCACATGGCCCTCACTGGGGACCTGGCCTGCAACCCAGGCATGTGCCTTGATGGGGAATCAAACCAGGACCCTCTGGTTTCCAGCCCGTGCTCAATCCACTGAGCTACACCAGCCAGGGCTCTTAAACATTTTTTGACCATGACCCTAAATAAGAAAGTACATATCTGTAACAGAAACGTTTCACAAAATAGTGCTTTAAGCACCTGTGCTGCACTTTTTGAGGGGAAATAATTTCAAGCTGATGTACTGTACTTCCTGTTTTATTTTGATCTATTTCATTTAATAAAGTGCAGGTTATGGCTCACTAAGTTGATTTGATTAATTACCTCCAAGTGGATCATGATCCAACATTTGAGAAACAGCTTTAACCTCAAGGAGTAAATGCCTGGAGAGCTTTAGGCATAAATTCCTATCTGGTTTTTGGTGATGAGATGCAGGAGGGATTTTTCAGTGAACTTCATATCACACTGCATGTGCATTTGCTAATTTGAATTCATCTAAGGCTAGCCCTGATTGTCTTCATTTCCTGGATATGCATCCCTGATTAGTTCCAATAGGAACAGTTGTGTATATAATCTGCTGTCAGTCCCTGGAATCTGGACTACCTGAGGAAAGCAATGTGGAATGCCTGGGTTGCTACCAAAGTACGTGAAAGTGGAGGTTTCAGGTTATTCTTATCGGTACCTCTCCAGCTGTAACGTGTCATCGAGAGCTGATTCTTCTCCTTTCCGGCAGGCGGAGATGGTCCATACAGGTCTGAAGTTGGAGCGAGCTCTCTTGGTTACAGCCTCTCAGTGCCAGCAGCCAGCAGGTGTAAGTTCACTTCTAGTTGGTTTTGTTTCTGTTTGATGCTTAGGAGAAGTTGAAAGGTTTCTGCTGCATTGTCACAACATGCTAAAATAAACCTACCAGCCTCGTGTATGAACATACCAATTTCCAGCAGTAGAGTCAGACTCTGGGAATGTACCATTGAGTATTTATTGGGCTCTACTATCCTTTCATTTTACTTAGGATTGTAGTTACCCCTGGGACTTTGCTGCTTCTCCCCCTGACCACCCTCTTTTTAAGAGAAAGTTTATTTAGA
Organism: Micronycteris hirsuta; assembly: GCA_004026765.1. Lineage (NCBI taxonomy): Eukaryota > Metazoa > Chordata > Mammalia > Chiroptera > Phyllostomidae > Micronycteris > Micronycteris hirsuta. The sequence continues at coordinate 75,177 of PVJI01005012.1, forward strand.
AAGTCACAGAGGTAGAAAAAGTGAGCTGTAGAAGAAATGGGCTCAGGAAACAAGTTACAGAGGCAAAAGGAAGGCCCTTGGGGCTTAGGAGAGAGAGGCAAGGAGAATGGCGCCTGTGGGGAGGAGGTGGGGAAAGATGTGGGTGTGCTCCATATGGAGAGCTGTGCTGCATTTCTTAATAGCCTGTTTTTAGCCTCTTGGTCAAAGCTAAATTCATCATATAGTACCCTAAGCCCTTTGGGTAAAAAGAGTGGTTCTCTTGCTTCACTGTGGAGTGGGCTCTAATGATGCTCTGGAGATCCTAAAACTTCTAAATTACTGCTTTCTCCCCTTTAAGTACTTCTACCTCCAAATTTTATGCTGCCAAGATATAAAAACGAATTAGAGAAAGTTTAGATTTTTCTTGGAACCAAAGATTTTAGTTTTGTTCCGTCTTTTTGCATTTGTCTCTCCTGGGCAGAGGGGAAATAAAACTCCTGCTAATGCTTTATTAAAACCTTTGACCCTTTATATGCCTAAATGATGTAAAAAATAGCATAAGATAATAAATATATTAGAGTCTAATAATTTGTTTTGAATGTTTAAAGTATTTTGTTTAAATCTTTTCTTTAAAATAGGCAGCTGAGACACTATTTTATTTCCCTTGCTGTAGACTAGGGATTGGTAAACAGCAGCTCACAGGCCACACCTGGTCTGCCACCTACTTTGTAAATGAATTTTGTTCTGGAACGCAGCCATGCCCATTCTTTCATGTGTGGTCTACTGCTGCTGTGTGCACTGCAACGGCAGAGGTGAGAAATCTCAGCAGAGACCGAACGGCTTGCAGAGCTTGAAATGCTTCCTGTCTGGCTCTTTGCAGAAAGTTTGCTGACTCCTGCTTCAGACTTTTGTCATGCCAGGAGCTGATCATTGAGATGTTCAGGAAACCGAGCTCTGGAGAAAGGACAAAAACACAAACACAAGATTTATTATTTTTTTTTTTTTGCTAAGCTGCCTGCTCACATGCCAAACCCCCTAATTACATTTTATTCAGCAGATCTCTACTCAGCAGCTGCTGTATGGCTAGCAATGTGTTGAAGGGTGTAAGGATTATAAAAGAGGACTAGTTCAAAGCCCTTGTTTTTGAAGAATTAATGAGGGACAAAAGCATACTCACATGAGTTCATTAGTAGTTTGTGCTGGTGTGTGATACAGGGCCAGAATTGGGTATGCTGACAATGAACGCTGTGGGAGGCCATTGTGGCTGGAGTTGGAGGAGCTGTTCCTCGCGAAGCATGAAGAACATTTGGATAGACCGTCATGAGTTAAAGCCCAGAAATGAACTGGTACCTCCTGTTTAGTGGAACAGAAAAGAGACTGAAATGATAAAGTTCTGTGATATAGCCAGAGTATGAATACTGATCATGAAGAGCCATAAAATCCAGCCTGAGTGGTTGGAGCTCTGTGAGGAGAAAGAGATGCTGAGCAGTATTTTAGCCACATGATTCTGTGCAGGGTGAATGCAAAGTTTATTTGGATGTTCACCGTAGTCCATAAAGAATTCTTGCCTTCAGGATCATGTCTGACCAACCTATAAAAGCTTTTATAGAAAGACTCTAACATGAATTTTTTCCTGCATCTTTTCCTAGAATAAGCTTTCTGATTTGTTGGCTCCCATCTCGGAGCAGATCCAAGAAGTGATAACATTTCGGGAGAAGAACCGAGGCAGCAAGTTGTTCAATCACCTGTCAGCTGTCAGCGAAAGTATCCAGGCCCTGGGTTGGGTGGCTATGGTGAGGAGAGCAGCTTCCATGGGAGGGAAGGGATAGGATGGAAAAGATAAGGGGATAGGGTTGTAGAGGCTCTGCATAACTGACGGCTTCTCTTTCTCTAGGCTCCCAAGCCTGGTCCTTATGTGAAAGAAATGAACGATGCTGCCATGTTTTATACAAACCGAGTCCTCAAGGAGTACAAAGATGTGTAAGTCTAACCATTCCTCAAAGGATAAAGGACAGATCCAGCTAGATACTTGCTAGAGTAGTGCTTTGGGCTTAAGGCTGCCCTTGACTGCTGTGTTGATTCTCCTATCTCAGGGCTGCTTTCTGGAAAGTTTGGTAGATACTGGCCCATACAGGGTGCATTTGCAAGCAGTATGTGTTTCTCCTTACACTTCTGCTTCTTCTCAGGATTTGTAGAGGCTCTTTTAGTCTTCTAATGCATACCCTTCCAGGTTTAGAAGGTTTTGCTGGAGATAAAATGGACTAATGCAGAGGTGACAAACACAAGGCCCGCAAGCTGAATCTGGCCCTCCACCTTGTTTTATCCAGCCCGGCACCTTATTTCTACCCAGTGGCAGTGCTGAGCTCTCGCTTAACTGTTAAGGAGTTACATTTATACAGTCCTAAAATTACATTCAGCCCTTTGAAGGCAACTGCGAGGCTGATGTGACCCCTGGTGAAATTGAGTTTGACATCCCTGGACATTAGTCTGCCTTTTAATTAGCCAGTTTAGATAAGGTTTTGTTCCTTTGTGGAGGATTTCCAGCTGTCCTAGTGGCAAAAGTCTGAGTTAGATTTACTAGGATATTACCCTGACTATTGATGTGGTCAGGTAAAGTGAGAGGAAGGCTACCTGGCCAGTGCAGGTATTAAGTTAGGAGAGTCATTGTATGGAATAACTGTAGGTAGAGCTGTATTGCTCCCCAAACCCTCTCTTTCTTCCGTTCATCAGTCAACCAACATTTGCTGAGTAGCTACTATGGAGTAAGCCTTCATGTGTCTGAAGTATGTCCCAGACACCTCCACCTCCTTAATCCTTCCAGGAACCTGGAATTAAGCATCACATGTTTTGATTATACTCCATCACTTTACAGTTGAGAAAATTAGGACTTATGCTAAATAACTATAAAGTCTTCCAGCTCATGTATAAGAAGAGAGTAGACTTGAAACATACTGCAGTACTATTTCTATCATTTAACGCGGATTACTTCCTCCTAAAGGGAAGTTTTTTTGTTTTTGAGGAGGGACGTATTTTGACATAAGGCACTGTGCTGTAGCCCTGGGGGTCCTAGAGTTCCACGGTGATGCTCGAGAGATCTCTTCTACCACGTCTTTGTGCACAGAACGACTCCTTTCATCAGTTTTATGTGTTAGGTTCTTCCTAAGGTCTACTGTGAAAAAAGTGTGCTACTTAAAAGAAGTTTGAAGAATACTGCTGTGAGAGAAGGAGATATGATCTGAAGTCCTTATCCTCATGGACTTCAATCTCATTAGGGAATGGCTTTAAAAAAAGAAAAGCTCAGTGATGGTAGAAAAGTTGCTATTGAGCATAGCCTAAGACACACCAGGGAGAAGGCTGTGAGCTCGCAGATAGGAGGGGTTCTAGAATCGCTATTGTAATGTATCCTGACTGCTCGTGATGAATTCTTAATTTTTCCAGGGATAAGAAGCATGTGGACTGGGTCAAAACTTACTTGAGTATATGGGCAGAGCTACAGGCTTACATTAAAGAGTTCCATACCACCGGACTGGCCTGGAGCAAAACGGTCAGTGAATCCTCCCTTCCTTTTATCTGTCCAAAACAGGGTCCACAAGCTTCTTAGACTTTGGTACCACAAAGATCCAAGTGGAGGGTAGAAAGAAGGAGGAGAGAAGGAAAGGGGAAAAAAAGAAAAAGACTAAAGAAAGCAAGGGTCAGAGAAAGTATATTCATTTCTGTTCAATTTAAGTAAACGTGAGGGATAGTGATTGGGCTGGAGGGGAGAGAGATGCATGAGTTACATTATCCCAGCACTCTTGAAGCTTAAAAATACAGATACAAAACCCCAGTATAAATCTCCAAGCTAAATGCTGTAATAAAGATACACTACAAAGTATGAGAAAGAAGAGTGAATCCCAGTGGGAGAAATTGTATTGAAGGGGTATACTCTGATCTGAGACATGTTGCAAGTATAAGGCAGTGAGAAGTAGGAGAAATGGAGATACCAGCAAATAGCGTAGCTTAAACAAAGTAAATGCAGAGTAAATATAGACATTAGTCATCTCTGGTTTGAATAAAGAGAGATAGTCAGACTTTTAGGAGAAAAAGCAGAGAAGGAAGGTAGGTTGAGACTTTTAGACTTTATAATAGGCGATAACTATCATAGATATTTGAGCAAGAAAGTGATAATGATCAGATTTGTCTTTACAAGAGTCTCAGTTTATATAGATTAGGAATAAGGGCGCATGCTCAGACTATGGAAGTGCTCATGGTGCTAAGGTGCTGATAGAAAAGAATTTGCAGGAGATATAATCAAAAGAAAACAGATTTAATGAGATTGAGGGGGTTGAAAGACTCAGAGAAGATTGAAGAGTCAAGTTTGGGTGCTAATGCCTTTCACTGAAATAGAGACAAGGGGGTGATGGCACAGGTAGGGGAAGGAGCAGGAGATGATGCACTCAGTCTTGGACTTGTTGAGTCTGAGATACTGGTGACGCACTTAAGGAGATTTTTAGAAGTATGGATTTAGAGCTCGAATTAGGTAGAGGCCAAAGGAAAAATGCGAAGTTTGAAAAGAGCTGGGTTGGATCCTTGGGAAGTGGTGAGAAGGAATAAAACCAAGCTTTATTGGATAGGGAGCTATGGTGGGTACTCAGTGTACCTTGGACACATGTAGGACCCGATTGGAAAAGGTATGGAGGGGAAGAGAGGATGACTCTGTTGTCTGCACTTACTTTTCCAGGGGCCTGTGGCAAAAGAACTGAGTGGATTGCCATCTGGACCCTCTGCTGGATCAGGTCCTCCTCCCCCACCACCAGGCCCACCTCCCCCACCGGTGCCTACCAGTTCAGGGTCAGATGACTCTGCTACACGCTCAGCACTGTTTGCGCAGATTAATCAGGGAGAGAGCATCACACATGGTAGGTGAATACTTTGCAAGAAGAGTTGGTATAGTAAGTTGCTTGCTTGGGTCAGACCTTACCAACTAGAGACTGGACAAGTCTATAACCAGAACGCTGGTTGTGTATGGGATAATTAATTTGGGGTGTCATATTACTAATGGAAATTGAAATTAGGGGATTGTAGATGGGGGAAGCTCTCCACCTTATAGGGGATATGTTAGGCCAAGGCATACTGTCAGCAGTTTTTCCCTAGAGCTTTTTGTGTGTCACTACATCGTCTACTTGGGATGTCATTGTGTTGGGGTTAACTTCCTCAGAGGACATAAAATAGTCATGGAAAATTTGCGTAAGAATTACCTAATGTTGGTACAGAGAAAATAGACAACCTTATATACAGCAGGTGGAAGTCTAAACTACACAGCCTTCTTTTAGGTATCTACCTATAAAAATATCTAAAATAAATAACAAGTTTTATAATGTTATTTATAGTAACTAAAAATAGTATGCCCTAAATATCCGACAGTAAAGAAATGGTTACCCGTAGTGTGTCCTCTTGGTGAAATACTGTGCTGCCATTAAGTCTCTTTCTATAGTGAGCCAAGCAGTGTTTAGGAAAAATCCAGAACTGGTAGAGCTAAAAAGCCACTCAATGTTGATTATATAGTATGTTGGGCCGTGTCTGGGAGCAGGAGCAAGGAGTTGGCCAGTCTGCTAAGGGTAGTAATGGAATCTTTTCCCTAAAATTAAAAAAAAAAAAATTTTTTTTTTTTTTTTAGAAACTAAATTAACATGAAAAATTTTTATTAAAGTGTTAACTGGTTAAACTAAATTGAACAGTGTGGCCCTGGCTAGTGTAGCTCAGTGGATTGAGCGCGGGCTGGGAACCAGAGGGTCCCGGTTTGATTCCCAGTCAGGGCACATGCCTGGGTTGCGGGCCAGGTCCCCAGTGAGGGCCATGTGAGAGGCAACCATACATTGCTGTTTCTCTTCCTCTCTGTCTCCCTCCCTTCCCCTCTCTCTAAAATAAATAAATAAAATCTTTAAAAAAAAAATTTGAACAGTGTGTATGGCTATAACCAAATAAAAGGCAACTATCAATAGAAAATATTATTACGAGAGTTTCACATGTTAACACTGATTTGGAGGGACAGTAGGTTAGTTGTGGGCAAGGATTGTTTTTTGTTTTTTTCCTTTTTACAAACTTTCTTTACTGTTACATGTTACTTTTTCTTCCTCTGTTGCTTTAAAAACTATATTCCTTTTTTTTTTAGTTCTCATCTGAGGACATGCTTACTGATTTTTAGAGAGGGGAAGGGAGAGGGATGGAGAGGGGGAAAAATCATCGATGTGAGAGAAACGTCAGCCAGTTGCCTCTTGCTCGCTCCCTGACCTCGGACTGGACCAAACCTGCAACCATGTGCCCTGACTGGGAATTGAACCCGCGACCTATATAAGTTAATCTTGGGATAGAAGAGAAATGATAAAAGTGCTTCTATAGTCCTGGCTCAGTGGATTGAACGCTAGCCTGCGAACCAAAAGGTTGCCGGTTTGATTCCCTGTCAGGGCACATGCCTGGGTTGCCAGCCAGGTCCCCAGTTGGGGGCGTGCAAGAGGCAACCCATCCATGTATCTCTTGTATGTCGATGTTTCTCTCCATCTCTTTCTCCCTTCCTTCCCCTCTCTCTAAAAGTAAATAAAGAAAACCTTTAAAAGAAAAGAAATTTCCTCATTAAAAAAAGTGCTTCTCAAAAATTGGTTTTGAGAGAACATCTCAAAGGTTCTAGTTTTTGCTTTGACATTTTTGTTAAGGATCAGTCTAACTTCTGATAGCAGAAGTTAGTTATTGCCTCAGCCCAAAGCCCTGATATGGAGGACAGAAACAAGGCAGCTGATTGTTCTTACAGCCCTGAAACATGTATCTGATGACATGAAGACTCACAAGAACCCTGCCCTGAAGGCTCAGAGTGGTCCAGTACGAAGTGGCCCCAAACCATTCTCTGCACCTAAACCAGGAGTCAGCCCATCCCATAAACCAGCCACAAAGAAGGAGCCAGCTCTACTTGAACTGGAGGGCAAAAAGTGGAGAGTGGTGAGTTAATAATGCCAGGACCAGGGAAACAAGGAGTAGACAGGGTCTCAACAGAGCACAGCCAAAGGGATGCAGCGTTCTGGCTTAGATTTCAAGAACGAAAATTTGGGGTAAACTGTTTGGCGGGTGGTGTGTGCTTAGTGATGAGGTTGCTAAAAAGGGGTATCTCTTTAACAGGAAAATCAAGAGAATGTTTCCAACCTGGTGATTGAGGACACAGAGCTAAAACAGGTGGCTTACATATACAAGTGTGTTGACACGACATTGCATATCAAGGGTAAAATTAACTCTATTACAGTAGGTGAGTTTTTGTTGTCCTAGGCAGGCTCTGTTTTAGAGCCTGAGTTCCTCAGATTCGTAAATATATTACTTTTCTGACTTACTCCCTTTCTTCTCCTAGATAACTGTAAGAAACTCGGTCTGGTGTTCGATGATGTGGTGGGCATTGTGGAGATAATCAATAGTAGGGATGTCAAAGTTCAGGTAACTCAATATCTTGGCTCATTCCTTTGGTCCCTGAGGAATTAATTGAGAGAGACACAGCCGACCCACAGATGTTGCCTGGTGGGAATCTGATTCTACAAAGTCTGTAAGCTGAGCTGCTTTGGATGTGGCTGGAGAGGAGTTGGCTCTTAGAGTGAGCTCTTTCCAGCACCCATCCCAGCCTGCCCTTAGTATCCGATATCTGCTGCGCACCTGTGCGCTTTTCATGTAGTTGCTGAATCATGTGAAACAGCGAAAGCTTTTCCTGCAAATTACCATTGTTCTCCCCAGCTGCTAGGACTTACTGTTCTTGGTGTTCTCTGCAGGTAATGGGTAAAGTGCCAACTATTTCCATCAACAAAACAGATGGCTGCCACGTTTACCTGAGCAAGAATTCCCTGGATTGTGAGATAGTCAGTGCCAAATCTTCTGAGATGAATGTCCTCATTCCTACAGAAGGCGGTGACTTTGTAAGTTTCCTAATCTTTTTAGTATGATCTAAAAACAGAAGGGACTGAAGACTCCTTACATTAGACAAAGCTAGTTGATAGACATTCTGCAGTGAGGGGTCAAACCCAGCAACGCACACTTCAAGCACAGGGAAGTGTGAGGCAGCCCCACAAAGCAGCGCTCCAGAGGAGGGTGGTGTCTGCCTTTCTTGGGTCGAGCAGCTTCGGTAGAAAGGGAGGGGATTGAGTTGTAGCGCCCTGTTGAGTTGGTGCCATGAGGCCATACACATTCTCATCTCTGCCTCCTAGGCTTAACAGTCTGCCCAAGACCACTGATCAGTGAACGTTAGGGAACAGATTCAGACCCCCACCTGCCTGCCTTCGGAGGCTTTGTTCTCATTCCTACGCTGCTCCTTCGTAGTGTCAGCGGTAGGGGAGGTGGTCATGGAGGGTGTGCCAGTGCCGGTGACATAGCCATGCTTTGTCAGGCGGGTTCCTACCTGCTCTCAGAGCTTAATGGAAGCAAGCATTGGGAGAGAAGTCTAAGCTTAAACCCCAACTTACATTTTTTAGCTCACACTTAAACATGTTGTTTCTTTATTTGCAGAATGAGTTCCCTGTCCCTGAGCAGTTCAAGACCCTATGGAACGGGAAGAAATTGGTCACCACAGTGACAGAAATTGCTGGATAAGCGAAGTGCCACTGGGTTCTTTGCCCTCTCCCCTCACACCATGGGATAAATCTGTATCAAGACGGTTCTTTTCTAGATTTCCTCTACCTTTCTGCTCTTAAATTGCTTCTCTGCTTGAGAAGCACAGCTACCTGCCTTCACTGAAATATACCTCAGGCTGAGATTTGGGTGGGATAGCAGGTCAGTTGATCTTGTGCAGGAAGGCACAGCTTTTCCTTATCAGCTCAACCACACCGCCAGTCCATTTTTACGGAACTGCAAACCAGGACTGGTGTGTTTTAGCTTTTGGCCTTTGGGGATTATTCCACCAATAGAGTTTTTGGGGAATAAAGCAGTCCCCAGGAATTAACAGCTCAGAAAGTTCACACAAATTAATCTTTTCCTAACAGTGAGCATGAAGGTAACAGAAACTGGTGTGATTCCAGCTGGTTCTTCTAACCAGACTAACACTGTTGACAACTGAGGCAAGGGTTGCACTGGACCAAAGGCTGAGGCTTGGCCATCCAGCATTCCAAGCAAAATTGTTTCCTCCAAGTATTCATTTCATTCTGCATTCCATCCTGGCTCCGCCCGAACCTGAGACAGTAGGCTTTCCTGTACTGGCTGCTGTGGCCGTGCCCTGCACCCAGGCCAGTTAAAAGGAGTCTTGAGCCCTTTCTTTCTCTGGGATCTGTGCCCAGCACGTTCCTACAGAGATGACTTAAAAAGGGAAAAACACACCATTCCAAGGAATCTGGCATTCCTTCCTCCTTTCATGCTAGGTACCTGTCATCCATCTTCAGTGTCCCCTTTGCCTTGTTGTGCTAAACAGCTTTTCGCTTCTGTCCAGGCACCTGAACAAAGGACTAAAAATCTCTACTGCAGGCTGGTTTTAGGTTTTATGTAAGAATCTCGCACAGCATTGCAAATGTAAATTTCAGTTTTTCCCCCTAGGACAAACAGACCAAAATATGCAACTTTTTTTTTTTTTTTTTGGTGGAAAGCGAGATTGTCCTGTGACTTCTACCCATTTTCTGAGGCCTGTAGAAATAAACCTTTATGTACTTAAAGTTATACAGAAAATAGAATAAAATTAATACCAAACTTGCTTAGTATTTACCTATAATTGCTGTACAGAGATGAAAGAACATTGAAAACATGGCACCAAGGATAAGAAGCTGCTCTTTATTTTAGACAACCTCATACAGTTCTTTTCACATCCCCCCACTTCTTGCTCTTAAGCCTCATCTTTAGTTGAAAAATGATGTTTGAGGGCAGTGACGGGAAAGGCATAAAAGGCAAACTTCAGAGCACTAACAAGGTACTTCCCATGCACAGCTGGTCATTTCCCCAAACTGGCATTCTGCGTAAGTCTTCCAAAAAGTGGTAGGTTTTCATAGGTGGGGGAGTGGGGGCTACGGTGTCTGCTTAAATAGTGTGGGGACTGGTAGATTATGGTTTTCTTTACCATAACAGGAATTCTCAGAGTCCTTAATATTCTGATAAGGGTTGATCTCCAAGAGAAAAGGGGTTTGCAATGTTCTCCAAGCTTTTTCAGCAAACAATCTTTTTCACAGAACACATTAGAAACAGGTTTTAAGTGTACTGGTAAATATGATTTCTTCACATTTTTCCTCCCATTCCCTGCTAATGCCTGTAACAGTGATTTTAGAATCCAGATCGCTAGTCATATAAGGACAAGTTAATCAAGGATGGAATGTAAAGAACCAGCCGCCCCATTTTGCATTTCCATTTCTATATTCTCTGCCACCCCCCTCTCGCCCCCATCCAAGTTCAGCAATACATACACTTCCTCCCTTAAGCAATCCAATTGGGTGCTACTACCCTCCTTTTGTGACAGAGCAACTAATTTGTCACTACCTCAGACAAAAAAATGCTACAAAAAGAAGCAAGATGGTGGGCTAGCAGAATCTAATCATTGCTAAGATGCCACAGAAGACATCATACTCAGAGAAGGGGGCAGCCTCATTATGCAGCAACATCCAAGAAATACTTTCCATGCACTTGTTAAATCCCACCAGCAAAACAGAGCGTCAGGCCTGGGTATCGGCCTTCTCTTGGCTTGAAATGTGGCTAGATTTTTGTAAGAAAGATGTCTGCCCTTAGAATCTGTCATTGCTTTGTTCAGTCTTCTGGGCCTGGGCACAGTGCTGGCGTTGACTTGAAGCAGACCGATTCCTAAGGCAGCATGACCACATCAAATGGTTGTAAAACAATCTCCATGGTTATTAACTAATTAAAGTTGCATTCAACACCATATGCTGATACGATGAGGCAAAGGATAAGATTTGGATCTTGGATCTCTTTAAGCAGGGCATGTTAGATGATGACTAGAGAAGGGTTAGTTGCAATCTGGATAGAGCTCAGGCTTGGTCATGAAGGGAACAGTCTTCACTGGTTTGTAAGCGCTGGGGCTCCCTGAGCTCCGGTGCAAATTGCAAAGGTTTCATTCCAGGAAGGGTATGATGTGGGCATAAAACCATTCTTCAGACAGTTGAAGATGGTCCCCTTCTACAGCCAGGAATACTAGCTGTCCTGCATTGTCCATTTCTTTTAGTCCTAGGCGGTCCTGTGGAGAGGAAGGCCATAATTGATCAAAAGGCTTAATGAAAAGGTTTGAAGTAAAATAAATAGAATGCTAGCCTGAGATACATTCTCAAAATGCAATCTTCCCTGAGTATTAAAATTTAGATGCACTGTCAAAAATGCCAAAAAAGAACCTTTTATTTTTTCCCCTAAGCAGTTGAAGTTACTCTGTAGAGTTACATTCTGCTTTCTTAAGTTTCCCAAAGCTTCTGGAGGACAAAATGCCCTCCAAATGTCAGTTAGGTGGAATGACCCAAAGACAGGAGAGCATTAGCTTGATAACTTAAAACATCCAACCTTTAGTACCAGCTTTGGACCCTTTCATATCTGCAGTTGGCAATGTCATTACCCATAGCCTGTGTGCCACAGAACAGATATTGCGGGAAGATGAGCAGTTAAGACAATGCTGGGTCAGTTTGAGATCCATTATAAGGTTCTGAGTTGGAATTTCAAAAACAACAGACCCTAGCTTGCTTTTTATCTCACCCTAGAGGGGCATAAAATGCAGGAGAAAAGCCATGAGAGGAGATGATAGGCTTCTGAAATTTGAGGACATTCCAGTAGAAAGCAGTTGGTTCAGACATGAATAGCACTTGTGCATTTTTGGGAGAGTCTATCTCCCACATAAAATCATTAGTGTGGAACTGGAGGGGGTGAAATGCTGCAAGCTCTGCTTGAGAAACCACCTACTGCTAAAAAAAAGTTAAGGCTAGTCCTGTTCACTTCTGCAGGAGGCGCGCTCCTCGTTGGTACCTAGTTTACAAACAGAACTTCCGCTTCTATTACTGTTTTAAAGCCCGTCTGTTTTCAGTATGCCTGGGGGCTTCTTTGATTTGATTCAGTCTACACCTCAGCAAAGGAAGCCAATTCTAAACCTTTTTATCAGAAAAAAGGAGTTAGATGCTGTGTCCCTTGGACATGCTTACAAACCATAAGGTACAGGTCCTTTGACCTTCAGGATGTAGATTTCTATAAACCACATAACAGACTAGTGCCAACAGCAGTCTAACCAGCCCCGCCCCATCAGACGTGGGCCAGATGCCTCGTGTGCACTTACTGCTCTGGAGTGTACAGGACAGTGTCTACCACCCAAAAACGCAGTAGCTGCAAGAGCTGGGAGCTGAAAAAGACAGCACCTCTCCCCACCCAGTTACCTCTGTGTACAGAGTGCTCTCCTGTAAGGGAATAGTTTCCTTGTCTTGGCCACTTCTGTAAAATCCAAACCACTGCAGGAAAGGAAGAAATATGCAGATTAGACGCATGGCACATACCACCAAACTAATTTAAGACTGGCTGGTAGCTAAGACTACCAACTACCAACAAACTAACCATCATGAGGGTGTCGTAAGGAGGAAAAACAGTGAGTCATCTCTTTTTTTAAGGGTAGATTTTGAGAGATGAGTTAATCTTTCCAAAGAGCTTTCCAATTTCCCCAAAATTCTGCTTCCTATCATTATGGAGCAGCTACCCTCTGAAAATCCTGTGCTAACCTCTATAGATACTCAGAGATGAATATATATGGTCAGTTTTCAAAGAGCTAGTCTCATACGGCACAGAAACAACTAATTGTTCAGCAGGAGGTCAGCAAACTTCTATAAAGGCCAGATACAAAATATTTTCAGCTTGAAGAGTCACGTGGTTGCAACCACTCAATGCTGCCATTGTAATGCAAAAGCAGCCGCAGACAATATTTTTAAAAACTTAAGTATGGCCGTGTTCCAATGGGACTTTATTTATGGACACTAAAACCTGAATTTCATATGATTTTCAAGTCATCAAATTAAAAAAAAAATTCGACCATTTCAAAATGTAGAAACCATTTTTAGTTCATGGCCATACAGAAGCAGGTGGTAGGCCGTGGTTTGCTGGTCCCGGGTGGTCAGTCTGACATGAAGTGGTGAGTACTATAATAGAGGCTGATGAATTCTAGAAAAGGGAGCAAATTCTACCTGAAATAGGGATGGGATCCATAATAGAGGAAGTGATTTGAGTTCAGCCTTGAAAGGTGAACAGAAGCTTGTCAGGTGGAGAAGCCCAGGGAAGGACATTCTAAGGGACTTAAAAGCTTGAACAAAGGCGAGAGAAAAAGCACATGCCAGGGTTGGGGCATTTCAAGCAGTACACTACGGCTTGATCAGAGTATGAAGTGGGTAGTGAGGGGAGATTATGCTGGAAAAACCGGTTGAAGCCAGGTCAGGGCAGACCCTCGGTGTCAACCTTAGGGATTTAGACTTTGGGCTGGTGGTTCTGTACTTTTTGGTGGGTCACAGGTCTCTGAAAATCCAATCAAAAAATTATAGACCCTTCCTCAGAGAATGCAACTATCATTCTGCATGCATTTCTGAATGGGGGTGGGGGGGTTACAACCCTCCGTGTCGTGTCCCACTTACAGATCTCAGGCAGAGAACTCCTGCACTACACAAAAGTTGGTGGAAGGGACTAACGTTTTTCCCCAACAGGTAGCTGTATTTTAATGTCACTTACTCCTACAGCCTCCTGGCAAGTCGTGGCCTGTTCAAGCAATGTCTCACCTCAGAATCCACAGGGTCCACAATGGAATCATTGAGGAATTTCACCATCACAAACTTCTTCAGGGCCATCAGGTTTTTCTTGTAGGACTCATTGACGCCCTGGAGGGAAAGCCCAGCAGTATCTGAGACATCGCCCTCCGGTTCCAGCAGGGGAAATGAAGCCTTCCAGTGCTCTGGTCTCCCTGTCCCCACACTACCACGTTTCTCCCCCATGGTATGGGCTGCTTTTCCGGCCTCCTGCCCAGAATACACTTTGTACAGCCTCTTCTGACCATCCTATCTGACCGGCATGTCCCCACTAACCGAGGTGCCACCCTTAATCTGTCACTGCACTGCATAGGCATCCATCATACAGATTAAAGACACCTCGCCAGAGACAGCCATGGTAAAATAAGCTGCAATTTCTGAGTGGTTCTGCTATACTACTGTTTTCCCCCCCCTTTCAAAAAAATTGTTAAAAAATGCTCCAGATAAATACAACATAAACTGAGCCATCTAGTTTACCAGAGTCTCCCAAACAATGCTTGTGTTTGAGACACACAATCTCGTTTGCAGTCTCTCTTCTAAGTAAATCTCTTTTCTGAGAAAATTCGACCCAAAAGCGACCCACCAAGGCAGCTTCCCTCAGTAAGACGGCGGCTGTGAAATTCCCCACCAGCCAGCCAGCGGGCCCGCTGAGCTGACCCTGCTTCAACACTAGGAAAGGGAAAGGCCCTAAGGGCAGGCAGCCAAAGGGACTTAGCCTCCCTAAAAGGAACTGAATCTCGGGAGCACCGGCTCCCCCACCAAAAAAAAACACCACTCTGTTTCCCGGGTTCTGCCTGGGATATTTTGGGTAAACAGTCACTCCTGACCTTCTGATCCATGCCCCAAACAGAAAAATGAAAGCATAACTACAGTGGCCGGGGTGGGGTGCGTACTCTCTCCTGGTTAATATCTGCCAAGAAGATGCTGTGGTTGCGGTACATGTCCTCGTTGATGGGGTCGTGCCAGTACTCCGCTTGCACCAGGCTGCAGGGAGAAAAAGGAACCAAGGTGACCGAGCTGCGTATCAGCGTGCCCCGTGCATAGGTCACCATGAGACTTCAAAAGGACAAAGATCCCAAGTCTTCAAGTCCCAGGCCCTGCCTTCCAATAGTGAAGACGAAATTTCCACCTACCAAACAGTTCCTTACCTAGACACCTGAGACGAGGGTGTGCTATTTAACACAGTAAAGAAAGTGCTGAAGCTTAGGAAAAGGACTCAGCAACATGGCTCCCCTGTGGCAGCTTTGTCACCCTTATGCTTCCAGGTCACGATGGCACGTGCTGCCCTTCCTTCACCCTCCTTTCCTTCTACTCTTCCTGCAAGACTCAGCTCAGATCCCAGCACCTCGGCCCCCTCTTCACCCATCTACCTCCTCTTCATCCTTCTTGCCATCTTCAGATTGGGATGGAGGTCTAACCTTTCAATCACAAAGCATTTATCATACCACTGAGTGATGACACCAGTTTTCAGGATACTGGTATATGTCATGTGATTTTAAAGGACGAGAGGCAAATAATCGGAGGTTATAATACTGTTATTTTAGACACAGGTCAGCAGTTCTCCTCACACTTTTTTACTTTCCAGTCTGTCTCCACTTCCCCTTCCCTCCCCTCCTGCCCTCCCCCACCAAACCTAACACCGCTACCATAAGTCCTCCCAGCAGCTAGTTCCCAGCTAGTTCCTGCATCTCCACAGCAGCAATCCAGCTGAGCATGGACCTAATGGAGAAGTCCCCTGGGGACAGACAGGAATTAGAACATGGGTGGGACTCTATCCCAGTTTGGCAGGAAAAGAAATTAAAATTTCTACAACAGGAGCCCTCAGCCAGAGTGGAAGAGCTTCCCGGAGGTGGTGGTCCTGAAAGCACCACTCAGCAGAGCAGGGTGGCACTAAAGCCCACCGGGACCCGCTTCATCAGATGAGGGCAGCTCCAGGAGCAGGCAGGACTGAGCTTAAAGGAGGCAGCCGTCGGACTGTCAGCGGTCCGAGTGACATTCTATAATCTGTGCATAAATGTGCTTGAAAGCTTTTAAATGTTTAGTTTCTCCAATTTAAAAAAATGTAATGAACTCCAAACATTTATGAAATACTGGTAGCAGTGGTCTTTTCATTTTGTAGCATTGTTACCGCTTACCATGTGAAAGCATTGGCCCCTCCCTGTCTCTCCCTCCGAGACTGTCAGGTCCTCCGCAGTGACTGCCTGCAGGGGGCAGATGCTCAGCCAGGAAGACAGAAGCGGGCTCGGCAGTAAAGGAGGGGTAGGATTAGGGATGTGACGGGAGTATAGTTAGAAGAGCAAGGGAAGAAAAAGCCTCAGGAGTGGGTGGTCAAGTGTCAAATGCTGAGAAATGATGTGCGCTGAGTACACACAGGTGGCCAATCAAGTTTCTTCAGAAAATGTAAGTGAAATAATACAAAGTTCTTTGGATCTTGCCAGGCCAAGTTCTAGTGACTCAGGATGGCAGTGGCGTGTCCTAATGGCTAAGGATGAAAGAAGGAATGAAGAAGGTAGTAATAGGTCACCTTTTCATGTGAAAAGGAAACAGAGCTAAGAAGGGGCAACAGAAAGAAATGAAAGACATTTTGCTTTGTAAGGAGCCCCATGCCCATGGGACAGCCAAGGGGAAGGACAAGAGGATGAACAGAAGCTGGAAGTGCTGTAGCAGGTGGGGAGGTTGGGGTGGGGGAAGGCCCTTCAGGAGGTGGACAGAGAAGAAACATGGGTTTGTACTATTACCTCCTTTTTTACCACTGAGGGGCCAGATTCAGAAAGATTAAGTAAATCTCCCAAGGCCACATAGCCAGCATTAGAAAAGGCAAGATATGAGCCTAAATCTGTCTGAGTCAACACTCTTTCCAGTGAAGCATGTGGAAAGGCGGAAAGGAGAACTCCCAGGCCAGAACTTCCCAACCACAGGCCATCCTTGATAAGACAAGCCCCTACCCTCTGAGGCTCTAGCCATCGTGGCTTAGAGATAATAGTAGTAACACACAGCACTCACCATATATCAGGCTTATTCTAAGCATTTTATATATGTTAACCTATTTAATCCTTACAAGAATTCCACAGGGTAAGTACTATTATTATACTCATGTTTACAAATGAGGCAACCATGTTCAGAGTGACTGATTAAGGAGCTTGCCTGAGGTCAAAGCTTTAGTAGTACTGGAGCCAGGACACGGGAGGGGAAACTGGGCTTTTCAACATGCAATGTTCTCTGAAAGTTGTTTGTTTGAATGAGAAACTAGGAATGACGAAATATTTGTGATATGGAATCAATGCACTGTGAAGTCATGTAACAAAACACCATGCAGCAATTAAGACAAATCAGCTTTATGTGTATGTATAACATGTTTAGATCTCAGAAACATAATATTGAGTGAAAAAATCATTTGTAGGATGAAATGTACAATAAGGTATCCGTTACGTAAAATTTTAAATATACAATATAACATTATGTATTAACTGATTATGGAGAGATATGTACCGTGTATAATATAAAAAATTTGAATAGAAAGGCTAGATTCTGATTTCTTGACAGAGGTTGTCATAGTGGAGGGAGGGGAGAGAATGGGACCTGGGAGAGAGTTGTAGAAAAATTCAATTTTATCTGAAATGTTTCTGTTCTTAAAAATAGCTGAGGCAAATATGACAAAAACAGTAGTTTGTTACACTGCTCTCCATACTTTTATGGACAGTTGAAGAGTGTCTGAGGGAGCTTCAGTGGTGGCCTCAGCATTTCCAGGAAAAAGTATGGCAAGCTGGGGCAATGAGAGAGGCCAAGGCCAGGGTGACCCTGGGGTAGAGGACGACAGAGGAAATGAGGAAGGAGAAATCAGGAAGGGCTGCCAGTGTCTCAGAGGGGAACTAGAGAGCAGATTTCACAGTCAGAAGGCGAGAGGGTGTTACTACACTTACCATTACTCACCGTCCCCACTGTGCCTGGCCAGGGCCTGGTGCTTGAAATCCCTTCCTCACTGCTTATTCCAGGTTATCAGGTTATCACACTTACTTTGCTATGAATAGTGTAGAAGACATATTCTGGGATCTCTGCCTAAATTAAAACCATTCTCTCTGGTGTGGAAACGGCACCCTTCCTGCCCCCTCCTACCAGTAACAGGTGGGTATGGTTGGCCACAGCTCCTGAGAACATGTAGGAACCTGACCTGAACATATACTGACCTGAGCTGGGGCGTGGTTCCTTTCCTGAGAATTTGAATTGGAACACAGAGTGTCTAGCCTCAGACCAAGATAATCTCCTACACAAGCTGGGCCTGGCCACCTCTCACCATAGTGGGAGAGGCTGGTCTGCATGGAGAGAAAAAGGAACCAGTCTCTGACCAGTGTGGCTCAGGTGGTTGGGTATTGCCCCACAAAGTGAAAGGCTGCAGGTTCAATTCCCCGTCAGAGCACATGCCTGGGTTGTGGGTTCAGTCCCTCATTTGGGGCGTGTACAAGAAGCAACTGATCGATGTTTCTCTCTCACATCAATGTTTCTCACCTTTTTCTTCCTCCCTTTCCCCCTCCCTAAAAATAAATAAATAAAATCTTTAAAAATAATGATAAAGTGTAAAGAGGCCACACACATCCATGAGAACAAGGAATATGTAGGACATAAATACAGTGGTTTGAGCTGCTTGAGAGTAAAGTTGGAAATATAAAGTATCTCAGTTTCCTTCACTGACCATCAGGTGGCACTGTTGACCTAAGACCACTTTGTGACTATAAGTACAGCAAATAGAAGAAAAGGAGATTGGTTATACCTTGGAAAATGGCTTCAAGGAAGTGTCCTACTGAAGAGCTATTATTAGAAAAAAATGCTACACTTGGAAAACCTGTAGGACAGGTACTATAACTATGCTAGTTGATCCCAAATCTGTTATCACCTAGAATACTCTACCCCCACTGAATCTGAATTTCTAGGAATGGAACCCTAAAATCCATTCTTAATGAATTTCCCAAGGGATTCTGATGTATATTTTAGTTTAGAAATAACTAAACAAGAACACATTCCAAAAGAGAGAGAGAGAGAGAGAAAATATCCAAACACATCTGAGGAGTCGGGGACATTGACATAGGAGGCTAACCCCTCGCTGCTGACAACAGAAAGAATCTCTCCTCAAATATTAACAGTAATTCCTGAGCTTGGTACTTTCTAAAGGCTTTTTGATGGTTTGTTTTTAAGATGAACATTTGTTCTGTTGGAATTATATTCTTCCCACATAGAAAAATGCCCTCCCTTTCTTTTTATTTTTTAAAGATTTTATTTATTTATTTTTAGAGAGGGGAGAAGGGAAGGAGATAGAAAGGGAGAGAAACATCAATGTGAAAGAGAGACATGGATCGGTTGCCTCTCCTACGTGTACCCAGCAAGGACCAAACCCGCATGCAACTCAGGCGTGTGCCCTGACCAGGGGCGGAACCGGAACTGGAGACCTTTCACTTTGTGGAATGACGCCCATCCATCTGAGCCACACCGATTATGGCAGCCCTCCCTTTCTTTTGAAAATTAGTATTAAAGCAGTTTTAGGTTTACAGTAAAATTGAGCAGATAGTACAGAGGTATTTAGGAAAACGATCGCATTTGAACATCACCAGGAATCGCCGTTAGCGTGAAAGTCAGCACGGCATTTTCCTGCAGTGACAGCTGCGTCCTTGCAGCTAACCATACATACCGTTCTTGAATAGCTTTCTTGTAAGCACCAGCATTCAGTGTTTTTCTGATCAAGTCACAGATGTGGGAGCTCTCTCCTGGGCACCGAGGGAGTCCAAAAACACCTAGAGTAGCAGAAGACCATTATCCATTCCTTCAATAGTTATGTATTGAATACCTACTATGTACAAGGCACTATGAGAAACAACAGAAAAAAACACCTTGACCCTGATATTCATGTATTCTTCAAGAAAAGAATGTATTTAGTATTAGTGCTATAACCAGCTACCTCCTGATACTCCCATGCTCTTTTCTGCCTAAGGACCTTTGCACCTGCTCCTCCCTGGAGGTCGTACAGGCATACCTCCTAGATGCTACAGGTTCAGTTCCAGACTGCTGCAATAAAGCGAGTATCACAATGAGACATTCAAACTTTTTGGTTTCCCAGTACATATAAGTTACGTTTACACTATATTGTAGTCTATTAAGTGTGCAACAGTCTTAGGTCTAAAAACATAATGCACACACCTTAATTAAAAAATATTTTATTGCCTGGCTGGTGTAGCTCAGTGGATTGAGCGCGGGCTGGGAACTAAGCGGTCCTGGTTCGATTCCCAGTTGGGGCACATGCCCGGGTTGCAGGCCGGGTCCCCAGTGAGGGCCATGTGAGAGGCAACCACACATTGCTGTTTCTCTCCCTTTCTTTCTCCCTCCCTTCCCCTCTTTCTAAAAATAAATAAATAAAATCTTAAAAAAAAAATATTTTATTGCTAAAAAATGTTAACCATCATCTGGAACTTCAGTGAACTGTAATCTTTTTGCTGTTGAGGGTCTCCCCAGATGTTGATGAAGACGTAGGACGTGCGAAGCACAGTAAGTGGAGTGCAATACAACAAGGTATGCCCGTAGTTCACTTGCTGCTTCAATGGCTGGACTCACTTGCATCTCACAGATCTCAGCCTAGAGAAGTCCCATATGACTACCTGAACTCAAGTAGCAACCAACCCCATTTCCTTCCCCTCTCCCATTACACTTTCATCCTCACTAACCTCCTTAATAACATTTCCTGGGGTACCAGGCATAGTTCTGAACATATACTGACGATAATTAATTTAATCGTCACAATCACCCTGTGGAGTAGAAATCATTATTTGCCCCATATTACAGATATGTTTAAAACAGAGAGGATCGATGCCTTGTCCAAGGTTAGTTAGTGATACGGCCAGGAGATGAACGCAGATGAACCGTTCTCGCTCCAGAGCCCACGCCTTTAACCAACACAAGCCCAATTCTCTCTACCAAGTAGTAACCCATTTCTTTCTTTACCTTGGTTACCACTGACTGTTTATTTGCTTCATGTCTGTTCTTGTCCCCCTCCCCAACTAGAATGGAAGTTTCATGAAAGCAAGGACCTTGTCTGTCTTGTTTATAGGTTTCCAATAAATATTTTTTGAATGAATAAGTGATAAAGGTGTTTTTACCAATTTGCACTTGCACTTTTAGAAATTATTTTCCTACCTATTCATTTCATCCTCTGAAAAACTCCCTCAAGAAGAGCAGGGCCTTATTTTAGATTCCCTCATCTGTGGAAGGGACCCATGGTACCAAATTACCTGCCCATCAGTAACAGTTAACTGGGTGAATCCAGTTTCCTGATTATAGAGAGAATCCTTCTGCCCCTACACTACACCACTTACTAGCTATAGAACAGAGATAAAGTTCTATTCCAAAGACATATCCTTCTCTAAAGTCTGTAATTCTGTCTAAACAGAAAACCTGTTGTTCTTTGAAGGATTATATCACTATTACTCATTTTACAGACAAAAAAAGCTCAGACATTATTCTTTGCCTAAGCCTAAATTCAATAGACATCACCAATGTCAGAAAACAGAAAAGGCTGTTAGACTTTCCTATTCCTTAACCTGACCACATGCTACATAGCTGCAACCATTTCACCTCCAGGGAATCATGTCAATTAAACTGCAGAAGTGCATGGCAACTTAGCCACTCGCCTGTGTTCAGGCCTATGGAACCCTAAGTCTCTTCCTGCTTCTTTGGGAATGCTGGCTACTCTGTTATAAGCTGGGAAAACAGAATTTTGTGAGGACGGCTAACTTTTTGCACAAACAGAGCTGCTGGAATTTTGGTCCTGTGAGTTAGAACACAGAAAAAAGGAGGCAGAGGGGCCAAAGTTACCTTGATGTTGTCCCCCAAATGAGATCAGATTGACCATGGGAGGTGAGGGACATCTCTGAGCCACTGCCCGCCTGAGGGGAGAAAAGGATCATCAGCTCTGTCAGATGGAAATGCATCACCAGTGATCAATTTCCCAGACTAAGACACTTAATTCTCGGTAGTTCCCCAAGGCCACAGTTTCAGGATTTTCCTTTGATAGGACCAAACACAAACCTTTATTCTTTCATGAAAAATAAGTTCCATAGCCCTGGCCAGTGTGGCTCAATTGGCTGGAGCATTGTCCCGGAACCCAAAGACTGAGCATGCACTCTACAGTCGGGGCACGTGCCTGGGCGGTGGGTTTGTTCCCCAGTCTGGGCGCGTACAACCCCAGTGCGGGTGCCTATAATCCCGGTCTGGGTGCGACGCTTTTCTCTCACATCATTGTTTCTTTTTCTCCTTTCCTCCCTCTTTAACAGCAATGAAAAAATGTCCCTGGGTAAGGATTAAAAAAAAAAAAAGAAAAAGTTGTTCCATAAAACTTCTTTATGGAAACATTTCAGAATAGTTTCCAGGCAGCTCTCTCCAAGGAACACGAGGTCACGTTTCCCCACCTCCTCCCTCCAAGTGGGTTTTCCTTCTCTCTCTTTCTTCTAAGGTCCAAGGGCCCAGCTTTTGCCTCTGGAACTTGTTTCCTGAGCCCATTTCTTTTACAGCTCACTTCTACCCCTCTGGCTTTCTAAATATACTTATAGTTTGGGGAAAAAAAAAAAAAAAAGAAGTTTCCCTTCCAAGATAGTGAAGATCCAAAAAGAACTAGAGGAGCCCTGGCGGGTGTGGCTCAGTTGGTTGCAGAATCATCCAGTAAGCCAAAAGGTCACAGGTTCGATTCCTGGTCAGGGCACATGCCTAGGTGGTGGGTTTGGGTCTAGGCTGGGGCGTGTAGAAGAGGCAATGGATTGGTATTTCTCTCTCACATCTGTGTTTCTCTCCTTCTCTCTTTCCCTCTCTCTAAAATCAATATGCATGTTTTTGGGTGAGGATGGAAAAAAAAAAAAAGAATTAGAGGAGTGGCTCGATCTGAATAAGAGAAAAAGAAATCAATTGCATGTAATGGGTATAACAGAATCAAACTCACAGAAACTGGCCTCCCTGGGAGAATCCCATAGCATTGTAGCCTTGCTGCAATTTAGGGTCCTTAGCAAGAATCTCACACACCGTCGTTACTTGGGTATTGACATTCAAGAAGAAGCTGTTCTCCACATCCTAAAAGAGGAGCCACACAGAAGTGAAAAGATGGGACTGAAACCAAACACTGGCATCTTCTCTAAGAGGTAAACTCGTTTAGGTTGGTGTCCTCGCATAAGCCACTCAAGAGTTAAAGTGTCATTGCATGATTTGCTGCTAAAAATACAAGGTAAAACATTTTTATGGTTCATTCCATGAAATTAGCCAGCAAACCTTCAAAGGAACAGAGCTATAAAAAGTGCCTTACCTCCATCAGGGTCTTCCCAATCTCTAGAGATAAGACGTAAATTCCAGGTATTTTCTGCTCAACCATTTTTTTGATAGCACCCATGCTTAAGGGATTACAACAGCTATCTCCTAGACAACAAAGACAATGAGAACTCATGAATCAAAATATTATTTTTAAAAAACTTCTGTGCTTCAAAGGGCATGATCAAGAATGTGAAAAGAGCCCGGCTGGTGTAGCTCAGTGGATTGAGCGCGGGCTGGGAACCAGAGGGTCCCGGTTCGATTCCCAGTTGGGGCACATGCCTGGGTTGCGGGCCGGGTCCCCAGTGAGGGCCATGTGAGAGGCAACCATACATTGCTCTTTCTCCCTCCCTTCTCCTCTCTCTGAAAATAAATTAAAAAAAAAAAAGAATGTGAAAAGACAACATACAGCATGGGAGAAAATATTTGCAAAACATATGCCTGATGAAGGTTTAATACCCAGAATACACGAAGAACTCTTACAATTCAATGACATGAAGAAGCCTAATTAAAAATGGAAAAAAGGAAAAAAGGCCTGGCTGGTGTAGCTCAGTGGATTGAGTGCAGGCTGGGAACCAGAGGGTCCTGGTTCGATTCCCAGTCGGGGCACATGCCTGGGTTGCGGGCCAGGTCCCCAGTGAGAGGCAACCATACATTGCTCTTTCTCCCTCCCTTCTCCTCTCTCTGAAAATAAATAAATAAAATCTTAAAAAAAAAAAAGGTCTTCAGCAGATCTATCTCTAAAGATAATATACAAATGGCCCAGAAGCACGAGATGCTGAACCTTACTGGTCACTAGGGAAATGCAAATCAAAACTACAATGAGAGCCCTGGTCTGGCAGCTCAGTTGGTTAGAGAGTGGTCCCAATATGCCAAGGTTGTAGGCCCAGGTCAGGGCACATACAAGAATCAACCAATGAAGGCATAACAAGTGGAACAACAACAAAAAAATCGATGTTTCTTTCTTTCTCTCCTCCTTCCTCTCTTCTTAAAATCAATAAATAAAAGTTAAAAAAAAAAACTACAATGAGATACCACTTCACACCTACTAGGACGGCTTTAATGAACAGTTTATCAGTTAAGTTTAAAAAAGGAGAATAACAAGTATTGGCAGGATATGGAGAAATAGGAACCCTTGTACACGGCTGGTGGAAATGTAATGTGATGCAGCCATTGTGAAAACAGGTTGGTAGTTCCTCAAAAAGTTAAATATATGGTTATCATATGACCCAGCCATTTCACTTCCAGATATGAGGACTTTCCAGAAGGTATCCAGCCATGTAATGTGAAAAATAGAGACATTTATTGAATAAGACACAAGAAACATTGGACACAGGAAAATGACACCTCAGTCCCCTTT
The DNA here is from genome assembly GCA_004026765.1 of Micronycteris hirsuta. Taxonomy (NCBI): domain Eukaryota; kingdom Metazoa; phylum Chordata; class Mammalia; order Chiroptera; family Phyllostomidae; genus Micronycteris; species Micronycteris hirsuta. Next base: position 99,579 of record PVJI01005012.1, read on the forward strand.
GAAGTAGGCAACTTGAGACCTTACACAATTCTCCCAATCGCCATTTGCTGCCCTATCATATTTTCCTGAATCTCACTGATGGTCTGAAATCTCTTCCCTTAATTTTGGGAAAAGCCAGAAGTCGCAGGGTGCCAAATCTGGGCTGTAGGGAAACTGAGTCACCTGGCTGATTTGATGTTTGGCGAAAAAACTCTGCATGAGACGTGATGCATGAGAAAGCGTGTTATGGTGATGATGCTGCCAATGACCAGTTGCCCATAATTGCGGCCTTCTGAATCATCCGAATAGTTTCCACAGAAGAATGTTCAAACTTAATGCAAAATGTGATGCAGATTCATTGCTCTACTTGCTCAGTCATTTTTTTTTAAAGATATTATTTTTATTTTATTTTTAGAGAGAAGGGAAGGGAGGGAGAAAGAGAGGGAGAGAAACAGCAATGTATGGTTGCCTCTCACATGGCCCTCACGGGGACCTGGCCCGCAACCCAGGCATGTGCCCTGACTGGGAATCGAACCGGGACCACCTGGTTCCCAGCCCGCGCTCAATCCACTGAGCTACACCAGCCAGGGCTCGCTCAGTCATTTTGAATGCCATGGCCACACAGTTCACATGCTCACTCAATGGCGTCTACCACCCCCACTGACTAGTACAGTGAAGTCGTCATTGTTCACACACGTGCATTCCAGTCACTCTCCTTGGCTGCCAGGTTACATCGATGTTGCACAAACTGTTCTCTTTGTATTAGCAACGGCTGGACTTTTTCCAGACAGACCTCATTGTATACCCAAGAGAAATAAAAACATGTCCATACAGAAATGTGTATGCGAATGTTTATAACTGCATGATTTTTATTTATTTATTTTTTATTCTCAGATAAGGTCGAGTTCAAGGAGTACATCATCATGCAGCCTCTACTATATGAAATGTTAAAAAGTTTTATGTTAATAAATGTTAAAAAGTCAACATATTTTATTGTTGTTCAATTACAGTTGTCTGCATTTACCCTCCCCCCACCCCACCCCAGGCAAACCCACCTCCCTCCCTTGCTTCCCCCCTCCCCCTTGGTTTTGTCCATGTGTCCTTTATAGCAGTTCCTGAATACCCTTGTCCCCATTATCCCCTTCCCTCTCCCCTCTGGTTACTGCCATAATGTTCTAAGCTTCAATGTCTCTGGTTCTGTTTTGTTTCTCTGGTTGTATTTTGCTTGCTTACCTCACAAGCGTCTTGGCTGTGACTGATCTGAATTCCCCGGTAGCTGATCTGGCCTCGGTGCCTTCGTTCCTGAGTCCTCATACGAAACTTTTTAACATTTCATATAGTAGAGGCTGCATGATGATGTACTCCTTGAACTCGACCTTATCTGAGAAGCACTTTATCTGCCCTTCCATTCTAAATGAAAGTTTTGCTGGATATATTATTCTTGGTTGTAGGCCCTTGCTTTTCAAGATTTGAAATATCTCTCTCCAGCCCCTTCTTGCTTGGAAGGTCTCCTTAGAGAAATCCGCTGACAGTTTTATGGGGATTCCTTTGTAGGTAACTGTCTCTTTTTCTCTTGCTGCTTGCAAGATTTTCTCTTTATTCTTAATCTTGGGTAATGTAATTATGATGTGCCTTCGTGTGTTCCTCTTTGGGTCCCACTTCTTTGGAGTTCTCTGAGCTTCTTGGATTTCCAGGAAGCCTATTTCCTTTGCCAGGTCTGGGAAGTTCTCTTTCATTATCTGTTCAAAAATATGTTCAATTCCTTGGTGAACTTCTTGTCCTTCTGGCAGCCCTATGATCCGGATGTTGGGTCGTTTACAAATGTCTCTGAGGTTCCTGAGTCCCTCCTCATTTTTTTGAATTCTTGTTTCTTCCTTCTGGTCCACCCCATTGGTTTGAGATCCAACTTCCTTTTTTTCCCTATTGGTTC